>JADRCG010009315.1:671289-734743 GCA_019844195.1 Rhabdomys dilectus
AACCAAACCAAACCAAACCAAACCAAACCAAACCAAACCAAACCAAAAGACAAACTAAAAAACCAAACAAAAATGCAAACAAACAAAACAGCAGATTTATAGCTTTTGTTGTTTCTTTGAACAGATCTTGAAATAGGACCATTTGGGTGCACTTCTAATCATCTGGACCTGAGCAGCACCCACAGGTATTTGAACACTGAAGGAAGGTCATCTTTTCTCTTTACATTGTGGGAATAGCTACACCAGGGTTTGGTGCACGGAATAATTCTAGGAGGTCAAATGACTGGTAAGACACCATTAAAATGACCACTGGCTTGGACATAGTGAAAGTTGTCATTTGATGTTTTTTATCTGTAGAAAGACCTTTCTCCTCACTGTTTCATTAGTGACATTTTTCTTGCTGGTATAATTGCTGTCTCTGTTTTAGATTGTCTCCATGTTTTGGGAGAGCACTGCATTGATTCTATAGCCTATTGTGGTAAAAAGCACAGAGATAGGAAACTTTGTATCTGTACAGCTGATGCTGGGCTCCAAGCAGCACTGATGTTGCCACAGCTCTTTTGGAGCTGCTGCTGTAGCCTGGTATCAGTAGCTGAATATGCACCACCCAGATGAAGCCCTGGGATGGTCCTCCGTTGACAATTCTCTTAATGTTTGAGATAAATTCACTGGCCTGGGCTCAGGAGGCCGTCTCATTTGAATGTCTGCATCTTTAGGATGATTGGAGTCAGTATTGCTCAGGGTTAAAAGGCCTTCCATGTAGGCTGATTGACATTAGAGTCCATGAGGGTTAAGGAAGAGAACATGCTTCTCTCACTGTGGCCTGCTTTCTTTTGTTTGCCTCATTTTCCAACCTACCATATGTGACTCACTCATTTGGAAGCAAGACATATGTGAGGCATTTTTTTTTTAGGATCACATTTAACTGAAGCCTTCCCCACAAACAAAGTCATTTCTTTTATAAATAATGTACAGTGACTTTTGCTCAGAAATTATAGAAGCAGCAAAACCATTATTTTGTGAATTCATTTTCTAGTTCTGAGTTGGAGGAAGTAGCATGCCAAAGAATGCTTGGAGGTACACACTGCTAAGTCTAGTCACAGTCATCTGATTGGATGAAGAATGTTGTTCAATCTTGTGAAATCCTCCAGACAGATATCTCAGGATCTAACATTGGTTTTGGGAAGCTGGTCTGATATTCTTTGGATCATGATACTTTTTATTATGTTGACCACTGTATCACACAGTCATGATGAAGCTATTCTCTCTATAATAGTTTTCAGGTTCACAGTCTTGGTGCACTTGGACTCTAGACTTTTGTTTATCATTTAGCTCTCTGCAGGAATTTACATTGGCCAACAACTCTAAGATGTCTTTTCTGAGAGAACTTCTTGTTTTTTTTTTTTTTTTTAAATTCAAACATCCAAAAATATCCAAAATAGGTTTGGTCAGATGTCATTCTCACAGATTTATGACTCAGCACAGGGGAAGGCTGTGTGGGCAAGTTGTGCAGGGGAGTGCCAGGAGTCCACCCAGAGGCCCAGTTCACAGCAGGTGTGTTTAACTCTTCTGACCTGCATTTCTCTGGTGATGGATGGGCTGTCATCAGAGGGTGAGATTCAGGGTGAACTGGCACTGCATCTCCTGGGCAGCTGTTCCATGAGAAAGGACTCCTGGGAGTTGGGAGGGGTCATAGAGTCCTTTGATTCTCATGGCAGGAGTGCAGTGTCTTGAAGTAGCTTGCTTAGATTCCATAGGATAGTTGATCTAAGGGAGTGGGTATGCTGCTTCAACTTCCAGGACTGATCCATAACTGGTTATCTTCTTTAAATCTGGTCTCCCCTAACAGTGCTCAGTGTGTGGATGATGGACTAGTCTAAGGCTCCAGACTCCAGTTCTGCTTCCCTGGCATTGGCAATTCCATGATAATCACATCATTTCCTGGGTCGGAATTCATTCCCACTGCAGCTTGGCAGTTAACCCACTTCTGAGATGGTTGGTGAATATTTTGAGGTGAATACCCTTTGGGGGGTTGTTCTCTGTCTAGACAGGTTAACACTGCAAACAATGTAAACCAAGATTATTAGGGATTTCCCAGGGCAGCAGAATTGTAGGGTAAGAAACTAGGAAGGCTGAGAAAACCAGTTGTCTTTCTATTCTGGAGAATTAAAAGTGGCCTGCCATGTACATATCCTACACTCCCCCAGCCAAGGGTGGTATGGTGTGGGTGCCGTGTCTCCCACTTTATCCAAGGATGGCATGGTGTGGGTGCTGTGTCTCCCACTTTATCCAAGGATGGCATGGTGTGGGTGCTATGTCTCCCACTTTATCCAAGGATGGCATGGTGTGGGTGCTGTGTCTCCCACTTTATCCAAGGATAATATAGCATGGGTGCCATGTCTCCCATGTTATCCATGTAGCTTGCTGCCTACTATCAGCCAATTGTACTTTTTTTCAAAGTTGTTGTGGTATTTTATTTTGGCCACAGCAAACAGATCTGAATGGGAAAGGTGCCATCTGCCTCTCAGGACACTGTTGGGTTCTATAGAGCTGTCCTATCAGAGCAGAAAGGAAACAGCAGAAATGGCTCCTTGACATTCCTGAAAGAACTTTCTGGGGCTTCTACGACTCATCTGTTTTGGCAGGATTTTTCTTGATTATAGGATATTATTCCTGTTTTCAACAAATGTTTCCATTTTCTTCATCAGTTGCTAGTGACCACATCAAGCCTGTACCTGTCTGTTTCTGATAACTTTGGAGCTGACCATACTAAGGCCATCTTGGGGGACCTATGGGAATGGGGGAAGGTGATTCTTTAATCCATGTCCTCTTTGGGCCGAGGGCATCTGGTTGGGATCTAGTGGCAGCTGGAAATGTCAGGGAGGCTCAGAGGTCACTTCTATTCAGGTTAGGAATGTAGATACCAGAAAGCAAAGTTATTGAGAGCTACCTGGGCTGAGGAGAGAATGTAGGGTAAGAAGCAGGGAAGGCTGCAAATCCCTGTGTGGTTTACATGGCCAATATTTATTGAAGCTTCAGGGCACCTGGTACATGTGTAGGGAAAGGTTGCACATTGGCCTCTGGACTATGGCTGTGGAATCCAAGGCATGAAGCACCCACTCTCACTTTCTGGATATTGCCATCTTTCATGCCACCTGTACCTCTCAGGATCCAAAATATTGCTTCCATGAAGACTATCTTGCAATAAATCTGAGCCAGATTGAAAGGCTATGTGGCTACGTCCACAGGCTAGTCGATAGAAGCACCAGATTTCAGAACATAGTTGGAGAACATTGATATTCATTTTCCTCAGTTCCACCTGCAGGTGATCACAACAGGAACTTGAAGGACACCTTGCAGTAAATTGCATACACCCATGAACACACTCAGTGGTACTGGCTCCAGTCTTCTCTCAGGAGGGTTCCTCAGCCAAAGACTCCACACTGCAGTCCTGGCCAGGGATTTCAGACTTTCTTGGAGAGTGACCAGCTGTGCCATTCTTGTGGTGGCCTCTCAGGCTTTTCTGGCACCCCTGGTGACTGCTCACTGCTTCTTCGCCCACATAAGGAGAATCTCTGAGTTGGGTTCAGTCCTCATGTCCCTGTTCTCTTTTCTGTTCTCTTCGCTCTGTCCATGCTGTTGCAGTCTGCAGTCAGATCCACCTAATTCTTACCCAGATTACTGCAGTCACCTCTTCACTGGCTTCCTGTGATTCTCAAAGCATCTCTTATTATGCTGTTTTCTGCCTTAAGGTACTACCAGGCCCTGTGGTTTTTTAGTAGTGATCTCTGAGCTCTGCAGTAGATCCTCTAGACTCAGTTTACTGAGACTCAGCTTACTGTGCACCCTGCTCTGCCTCTGGGCTGTGGCTAGAGTGCTCCTCCTGGACCACTTACCTGGATCCCACCCAGGTTAGGGGCCCTGTGTTTGCCCAGCCAGGGTTCTGCAGACCTCTGTCTAGCAGTTGTGTTCTTCATTGCCATATTTGTTTGCACTCAGACAATGTATCTGTGTATCCTTGTGGGTTCTTACACTGTGCACACATTCCTGGGTGCCATGGGGCTAAAGGAAGGAAGGAAAGGATTCGATGGATGCCCTGGTGTTCACCAGGGCTGTCTTCTCTCCTGGACTGTTCTTGCTTGGTCTCCCCTTCCTTTTATTTACCCTGTGCCGAGTGCACTGCTCCTGCCCAGAATGCTAGAGGCAACCAGGCTCCCAGAAGAAAACCCTGGGTGATCTACAGTTTGGCCTCACGGGCTGCTGCCACCTCTTGTTGAGGCTATGCCTTTTCATTTCCTCTTTGCCTCATGGTATAGCTGCACTCTTCAGTTGAAAAATTGATGAATCCAGGCTGTAATGTCTGAAACTAGAACAGAATTGCACAAAAAAGCAAAACCAGCCTGGGGATGGCCCAGTGACAGGAAGCTTGCCTTGAGTACTTGTCAAGGCCTTGGGGTCCATCCTGATACTACAAGTTAATAACACCAACAAACCAATGCTGACCATTTCCCAGCCCTGCTTCAATCCTTGACATAAGGATAGAATCTGTCATGTTAGGTCTGCACCCTTGGCTGGCCCTGTAGTCTTGGTTCCTGCCAGCAACCCACATCTGCACTTCTCTGACCTTTCCAGACTCACATAGCTAGGTCCCAGGCACTGACCCTCGCTAGTTTCAGACTTGGGCTAGCTTTTCCTGTCTCCACCCAATACTTGTACTTGACCTTCATGCTCCTTTCAAGCCTCACCTTCCTGACCAGGGGCACTAAGACCTC
The DNA here is from genome assembly GCA_019844195.1 of Rhabdomys dilectus. Lineage (NCBI taxonomy): Eukaryota > Metazoa > Chordata > Mammalia > Rodentia > Muridae > Rhabdomys > Rhabdomys dilectus. The sequence continues at coordinate 676,062 of JADRCG010009315.1, forward strand.
CTCTGTTGCACCGAGGACCCACTTTATCAACACTGTGTCCTTCATCCTGTGTGTCAGGTGGTATTCTATGGATTTGAGGCAACACTAAGCCCTCCAGGAAATTCCCTGGTCCTAGGGAAATTGATTCAGTGGACTGTCTTTCTCCCTAGACTAGAAGAGCCTCAAGGATAGATGATCCTTAGTGGCTGCCCAGGCTGCCCTACAGTTCAGTTGACCTGAGATCCTGCAGGTCACATCTGCCTTTAGTTTGAGTCCATTGAATGGTGGTGTGAGCCCTTCTCACTAAAGGCTGCTTCCCAGTGTCCAAGCTCAGACTTGGCCCTGGCCGTCAGGGCTCTCACTGACATAGCTGAGTACTCAAAGATGGGATTCCAGATTCCAAGTGCTTGTCTCACCTGTGTTGGGTGTGAGTCTGCTTCTGGATTTCTCTGCATTTCTGGCACCCCAGTGGCAGGGCAACAGTGCGGCCAACTCCATGTTGTGGATTCTGGATCCTTTGTTGCTTCCTGGAGCTCCAGCCTGACCTGCACAGGGTAGGAGCGCCAGCGTGACCTGCACAGGGTAGGAGTGCCAGCATGACCTCACAGGGTAGGAGTGCCAGCGTGACCTCACAGGGTAGGAGTGCCAGCGTGACCTCACAGGGTAGGTCCCCAGTCTTTAGCTTCTTGCCCGTTCCTCTTTATGGTTTATTTTTGCTTCCTTGGTTTTTTCCAGCATCTCCTTGCGTGTTCTACCTTCTTTCTACAAGCTTCCCCTTTCTCTCTCAGCTCTCAGGCTCCTCCCATGTCTCATATTTTCCCCTCTTATTCTGATGTCCCCTCCTCCCATCCCTGCTCTCCCTTTCCTTCCCTTCACTCTAGCTTTTGCCCCTAGAAAGCGAAGGAGCTTCTGATGTCTGACCCACTTTTCCTGGGACACTAGCAGGGTACAGAAGGCTGGCCCTGCTCTGTCCCCTTCAGTGACTAGAATCTTGAGGAACATGCATCATCTGTCAAGAGCAGAGCAGCATGTGGAGGACTCAGGCAATCACAAAGGGATGCTCTTACGTTTTCTAGCTTAGTTTTTAAATTGAGGACTTCATTAATCAAATACACATTTCCTTAGAAAACCCTGTGTGAAAGCAAACCTTTCCTATCTCTCTTTCTCCAGTAGAGGACGTCGAAGAAAGGTGAAGTAATTTGTCTCAGGTCATAAATGGGGTAGGCGCTAGAGCTGTCCATCTACCCTGCTACCCTCTGGGTATCAGTCTCAGACCAACTACTCTTCTGTCCACGGTAACTCGAGCACCTGTGAAGCATATCAGTCTGTCAAGCCCAAGCTACGTTACCATTATGTGGAAACCCCAGACATCTACCAGATCTATGACAAACTCCCAGAGAAGGGTGCCAGGGGCCACCCCTGCTCTGGCTTGGGGTGAGAGGGGGAGAGATGCAGCTTCTTCTTTCTTCTCCTCCCACCATCCGGTTCTTCTCAAGGCAGCCCCTATGCTACTTTAGCTGACCTGTAGTCAGCATCCTGGCCCTAGAAACTGGCACTTGCATACCAGCCTTAAGACCAGCAAGGGGTTAAGTAAATAGTTTTGTGCTATCCTAAAAACTTCTTCTGAGGGTAAGAGACTGCAGGCTAGGGTGATTAACACCTGCAGCCTAACGGCAGAGGATTAGGCAATGTTGCCTTTGTTCTATCTCAGCAGGAACTGCTGGGCTCTAACTTAAGGCTGGGTGGTGGGAAGAAACGACACTTAGAAAAGTTGCTGTAGATTTATTTAAGTGTAAAAGGTATCCTATGCAGCTATCTGAGGAGAAAGGTGAAAAGTCCTGAGTAGGGAAGAAAAAGAGATTCTAACAAAGTAAAAATTCTAAGGGAGAAAAATTCTAGACAGGGGGAAATAGAAAGGGCGACGGGCTCCTAACTAATTAATTCCATTATAACTCTCTTCTTTGTCTTTGTCTTCAGTGTTTATACACCATTCAGAGTACATGATCACATGTTACAAAGTTCATCACAAGTTCACACCAAAAATCGGATCATAAATTGAAATAGAAGTTTGCAACACAGAGTGTTTACATGAATATCCATTAGGAGTAATTATCTAACTAGACATTCATCACCTGTCTAGCTCCACAGGTTCGCAGAAAGTTTGAAACTATAACTTAAGAAATTAGTGAAGTTTTGTATAGATAAACCCAGGCAATATTTTCTCTTCTGTCCTGGTACCTATAATAAATCGTGGGTTTCCTCTAGTAACCTAGGCTAATTTTTTTATGACCTCTTGGAATGTGCTCTAAGCAGGAGAAGGTCTAGGGGCAATTAACTGATAACACTCAGGAGACTGGCAGAGTTCTCATTGCAGTTTTGACTATGCCTGAGGGACTTAATAGCAGTCCTGATATGAAAGAACTTAGTAATCATTGATATAATTTTAGGAATTCTTATAGGATCATCATTAAGACTTAAGAAGTCATCTATTTGCCTATATAGTATCACTACAAGACAGTATATCTTCGTGGATCTGCAGAGATCTGCTACAAAGGGGTGTGCTATTGCTTAGTGATAGTTGCATATGTCTAATAATAATAATAATAATAATAATAATAATAATAATAATAATGATAGGAGAAGCATATTAATAGCAGGAATCTTTCCTAAAATCACGTCCACCACAGCCTTGCTAATGGGGCACACTCGTCGCAGATTATATAATAATCCAAGGCAAGCAATTCAGGATGATCATCTGCTCTTTATTAGCTTGTCCCATTATGGCTCCTGACAGAAGGGTGGCCTCAAGGAACTAATTGAACAGAGATTCTCCAATGCTTTGGTCTTCATGAAACACTGGGTAAGCTACCCGGGCTTCTCCATGCATTTTCCCCAGCTGAGGCAACCAGTAGAGGGGCATACCCAAGAGTCCAAGTGTTGGAATGGGGCCAAGGCTGGAGAACTGAGAGATGGAAGGAAGTCTTTATTTTGGCAATTTTCTTCCTCTCTCTGTCTTATTCTCCCATTCATATTCTTTCTCTTTGCACTAGGGTGGAACTTAGCACCTCCATGATCGACCAGCTAGCTAGCACTCCTCCACTGAGGCACAGTCTTAGCCCAGAGGCTCTGGTGGTACCTGTGGCATCAAGGCAGGAGCAGGAACCAGGACAAATGAGGTAGGAGTACTGGGATAAGGAGTGCGGGATCAGGAGGGGAGCTGGCACAGAGCATGTCAATTGAGCCTTGGGTTCCCTGTCTAGTGCTGGTCCTTAGCTGTTCCTCCTGTGTTCATTCTGAAGTGTTGAGCTGGATAGACCTCAGAGAGGAAGAATGTAGCATCCTCTCTGTCACTGTTGTACTTTAGGCCTCCTAAAAGGAAACACCATGTCTGTCACTAGCAGTCCCATCCATGACTAGGCCTGCTCTGCTTTCCTCACCTCATTGCTGGGTAAGATTATGTGGTTAGAGCTGGCTCACAGGACATCTTACAGATGAGGAGGCACAGAACAGCCCTCACTGCTTCCTTCCAGGGCCTAGAACACACAGAAGGGACATAGAGAGGAGTCTAGGCCAAATAGCCTGTAAAGGCAGGAAGTCTTTCAGTCTCCTGAGTGAATGTCGGCGGTGGACCATTGACTGTGTCTGACACTAGGCCTGGGAGGCCCTTTCTGAACCCTCTTCCCACTCCTTCACTTCTACTGGCTCTCGGGCTGGCTTTTATCTTATGCACTTACCTATTGTGCAGTACTACACCTCTCTCTCTTCCTTCTTAGTCTGTTCCCATTTGCTTTTCTATTTTACAATGCAGTGAATGGTACCCATGCCTTCCTATGTCCTCTTGGCAAATACTCTTCCACTACTCAGTTGCATCCCAGCCCAACACAGGTTCCTATTCTGCCTCCTACTTAAAAATTCTCACCCTCATTTGTTCCCAGGCTACATAGTGATGGTCTTAATTAGAATTTTACTGCTGTGAGCAGACACCACGACCAAGGCAACTCTTATAAAGACAATGTTTAATTGGGGCTGACCTACAGGTTCAGAGATTCAGTCCATTATCATCAAGATGGGAGCATGTTCACACAAGCCTCATGGAACATTCTTCATGACTTCTGGCCAAGATGGAATGCCCAGTCCTGGCCTCACCTATCCCAGTGGTTGGCTCTCTCCAGAAGAGGCTAGTGCTGGGATTGAGACCCAGGGATCAACTTTGTAGATGTTTTATTTCACCCTGTGCTGATAAGCAAATTGGCCATTAGGCCTTGCTTTAGTAGTGGGCAGGACCTGTTAGGCAGAGAGAAGAAAGTCCATTTCCTTCCATGTAATTTGTGAATAGGAAAGACGAAAGGTTGCAGAGAAGTTGTGAGGAAAGGTGTGTGTGAGAGGGATAACAGAAAAACTGAGGTGGGGAGCTGGATCCTCAGAGGTCCTAGGTCTAGAAATCTGGAGCTTAATGCTGGGAATGAGATATAGGGAATCTTTTCTTGATGTATGTGTGTAAGTTGTGTGTGTGTGTGTGTGTGTGTGTGTGTGTGTGTGTGTGTGTGTTGTATGTCTGTGTGCTGTATGTGTGCTGAGCTTTGCATATACTCTTGAGCCATACCTAGCCTACTGATCTTTCTAATATGGTTGCTATTGCTAACAAGAGTCTTTTTATAGTGAAAAGCATTAACTTTGTGTCATTTTATACCCTAGCTGCAAGCCCCTGGAGCAGTGAGTTTTAGCTGCTTGTTCTGAGTTCTGTCTTCTGAGTGCTAAGAGCCAGGCTTCTCTGTTTTCTGCCACCTTAGGGAGAATGGATTGAATGAGGGATTGAATGGATTGAATGAGAGGGAATGCCAGAGGACAGAATACTTAGCAGCCGTCATCTGTGTGTCCTCATGTGGGAAGGGCTCAAAGGCAGAAAAATGCAGTGGGGAACGTTTGTCAATAGTGAGAACTGGGTCAGTCATGGGCAGTCTCCTGCCCCTGGCCTGCTCCCTTCTCCTATCACTGTCTGCTGTGTGCTCGGACACACACACTTAGGAAGGAAACCTGTCCAGGCAAGAAACTGTTGCCTGTCTCACTGTTGCCAGCCTTTCTCCCTCCTCCCCTGTTTGCTCAGTCTGCCTGCCAGGTGCTGCAGAGCTGATGGGAACCCACCTAGAAGGAGTTCTAGGCTAGCCTTATCTACACCCAGAGAGTTCTAGGATACCCAAGGCTACACAGTAAGAACATGTCTGGAAACAAACAAACAAACAAACAAACAAACAAACCAACCAACCCCGTCTAGAGATGGGGGCACTTTGGCTTCCCTCAATCCAAGCTGACACCTCCCTCCCCTGAGAGTTCCTACTCATTCCGTTGGGGCTGTAGTGCTAGACCTGCAGCCTGCTGTGGCTTATCCCTGGTGCAAATGGCATCAAGGTGCAGCAAAAGGGCATGGGGGTCATTAAGGCTCAACTTCGAGGAGTATTCTGAGCACATCAGAGATCCGTCCTTCTGTCCTTGGTAGGAGAAAGGACTAAAACCCCTCTGTGTACTGGACAAAACCAGGACCGTACCCTAGGTCGTTTCCCCATATAGCCTACTGCTGTCTTCTGGGCCTGACATTTCTCTTAGGCACATACCAGCTACATAGCATTATATGCCAATCATTCTGGGGCTCCTGCCCCTGTGCCCATTCCCACAGCTGGGCTATCACCATCTCGGCTCAGTTTTCAGTCACCTGGTCCCCACACCTGTTCCAGGTCATTTGTGAGGTGCCTGTCTGAATGGAGTGCAGAGTAGGGCAGCATTCAGAAGGGTGGTCAGTGAAGGGGCTGGCTGTCTCGGGCTGTAGCTGCAGGGAGACGCAATGTTGTGCTTCAGAGACCAGTGGACATACTGTGTGGTAGGTCTCCTGTGGCAGTGATCACCATTTTCTGAGGTTGTACATCTCAGCTCCATATCAGGTGCTTGGACAAGTTTGGGATCCCCACCTCCATCCTACCCTCTGACCACTTTGATCTTAATTGTAAATTCCTTCTAAGTAGGAAAAACAATCTTTTACCTCTTTCAGCTCAATGGCCCCCAACAGTGCTGGGCTGGGGCTGTGTAGATGGATGTCTTAAAGTGGGTTCCAGGGTTGGAGGTGATGACCAAAGGTCTAGAGTGTATTGGAGATGGGATCCTGAACTCAGGGAGGGTTAGATGCCTCTGCATAAAGGGACCTTCTCAGCATCACCCAGAGGTTAGAGGTACAACAGCTGCATGTAACCTTTACTCAAGGCCAGGAATGTCAGGCACTGGGGTTTGAGGAGACTGTGGTTCTTGTCCCAGGGATCTTCTCCTGGTTAGATCATGAAAGCACATAGTATGAAGTAACTCCAGAGTATTTAAATAGGCATACCGCGCGCGCGCGCGTGCGCGTGCGTGTGTGTGTGTGTGTGTGTGTGTGTGTGTGTAAAATAGCTTTTTTTTGTATAGAGTTTCCCTGTCATGGTGCACACAGGGGCCTTTTAGATCCACAGCCACTGCCATGTAACCATAGTTACATAGTTAGTTTTACAGAATCTTTGCTGTCTTTCTATTGCTTAGCATGAAATTAAAGTTAAAAAAACACCACAACCAAGCTCATACCCACAATCCTATTATTTGGGAAGCTAAAACAGGAGTCTGAGCCCAGACTGAACTACATAGCAAAACAAGGCCTGAAAAAAAAGAAGAAAATAAGATACCAGGAGGGCATAGGACAGTGTGTGTCAGATGGTTAGTAATGGAGAACTGGCGAGAAGCCTGTAGCCCTGTGATTACAGTCCATGAATCGGCACCATTTTAGGCTCTGAGCTCATTCCTTGAAGCCTCTACCTTCTCAGACAGCATCAACAATGGCCTGTAATTCACTACCCAGCCTGAGTCAGCCTCAAACTCATGGCAGGTCTCTGATGTATCCTCCTGCATGCTGGGATTAGATGTGAGTCACCGTGACCAGCCTTCCTACTATCATTTTATAAAAGATATGGTTCACAGTTCTGCTCTGTGTATCTAGTCACAGGAGAATCTGAATGCACAAATGATCCTTGAGCTCCTTTCAGGCCAGTGTGACAAACTTGATCCTCTAGGATTGGTCTAAGACTTAAGTAGGAGAAAGCCCTGGCTCTGGGCCTCGTTTGTCACATAAAGAACTCAGGCCAAGGTTGATTGAAATTTGCTGGAACCCACTGTCCAGCAGTCCTCCCCTTCAGGATCATGATGGAGACAGGGTGGGAGACTGAGTCATCCTGGGTAGGCAGTGGTGGGTGTATAGTAAAGGGGACTGTTTCAGAGGTGCACTATTGGCCTGAATGCTGTTGTAATTGCTTTTCTCTTCCATCTAGTGGCTGCATTTGTTCCATGCATGGTGCACGGAGCGACTTGCCACTCTATTTCCTCCTTTTCCTGGAGGAAATACTTCCTCTGTTACATAACTGCTTTCCTCACTCAGCCCATGTCTTACTTTGCAATAACAAATGCAGGCCCTTTCAGCATTTTTGTTGCTGCATAATCTTGCATTGTGCCTTAGGCAATTAATATCATCACCCCACCCTGGCAGTCTGTAGAAAGACCACACTCCAGGGAAACTGCTTCATAGAATAGGAAAATGATGTGTGCATGTGCCCTGGAAGGCACTGGTGACAGAAGTGCTTGTGCCCTGTGCCCTATGCCCTCAATCCTGCCCAACCTGGTTCTAGTGCTGTCTTTGTTCTTACAGGAGAGTTCTGGGTATCAGGACCTGTGTCTGCCTCTGTGTGTGTACACCCTGTACTTCGTGGCAGTGATCAAAAGCCAGCTGTACTGTGGGTGGAAAAGATCTCCCTGTCTTCTGAATGCTGTTTACAGGAGATGGGTAGAATTACCATGCTGTGATAAGCCGAATAAAGCAGACTCATCTCTGGAACCTATGTTTGATATATATGAATGCATATACACATATATTTATACATGTCAAAGACAGAGTAGAAGTAGGAGCCATTTGGTGGGAGAGGCAACAAGAGACAGTTCTAGGGATAAACATGACCCGACCTGAACCTGTCATCATAAAACACTTCAAATGTCAGCGTTATCGGGTATGGTGGAGCATCCTTGGGATTCTAGCACTGGAGAGGCAAATAAAGGATTACCACAAGTTTGAGACCAGCCTGGTCTGCAAGAGCAAGTCAATAGTTCATGTTCCCCAAAGAAAAGGAAAATAAACCTCTGCCCTTTGTAGTGTATCTACTTACGTCTTGTAATTCTAGCAGCTGGTGATTTAGTTAATGTAGAGCTAAGTTACAGGGTGAAGGTCCTAAATGTTAGCAGACCTACAGCTTCACAGATGCCATTCCCACTGCTGAGTGCCAAGGCAGGAAACTGTCCTCTGCAGCACTTCTCTCCACCTGCTGGGCTGAGGCAGCATTAGATTTAAGGCCTCAGACATGGACCTAGCAGTACTCGCTGGTCAGCTGCATGACCCTGGGAAAGGCCCACCCACATCACTGAGGCTCTCTGATAAACCGAAACTGTTGAGAGGGAAACATGAAGGGTACAATTCTGTTCAGCTCAATAGATGCTGGGAAAGGAAGGAAGAAAGTCTTGCCTGGAGCATGGCAGTGAGCTCTGGAGAGTGGCAGGACTGGCAGGTTTGGACTAGAGGGATGCAGTCAGAACTGTGATTGGAAGAGAATACTTAGAACAGTTGGGATGAAGCAGAGGAAGGGAAGATGGCACTGAGGACATTGAACCCAGTGTCTGAGTCAGAAATTTGAAAAGAGTGATGGTGACCTGACCCAGTCATGCCAAGAGTTGTGGTGAGGGGCCACCTAAGAGCCTTTTCTGGAAGAGCATCAGCAGGGACCAGTGACAGGCTGTCTAGAGGAAGAGACAATGGAGAACTTCCCAGCATGCAGTCTGCCAGTCCTGTGTTCTGGTTTTTTGTCCTCATGTTTTTTCACTATCAACTGACTGCAAAGGTTCTGATGTCTTGGACTATGAAACTGTCTCTTAGATACAACACTGAAGATTACGTTGCTAGAGGTGTTAGCACTTATTGTTGTTTGAATCTTGACTTTCACCTCAGGCTCATGTTTTGAATGCTTGTCTCCAACTTGTGGCGATACAGTGGGGACTGCAGAGACTGAACAGTGGGATCTGGTTGGCAGAGACAGAGCATGTGTAGTCGGCCTTTGAAGGTTATATTCACCCTGGCTGTAGCTCCTCTCTGCTTCCTGGATGGGAACACGCTTCTCTCCTGTGCCCAATGTCTTCCCACACTGAGATCTCTGAACCGATGAGCAGCTGTCAGGTCACAGTGCAGAGGATCAGTACAAGAACTCGCTTCCAGTGAAGCGGGGCTGTTTCAGTGTTACAGCACTGTGTAACTACATCCACTTTTGTGTTGTACACCTGGGGATCTAATTCAGACCTTCATCTTCATGCATGGAAGACAAACCCTCTGCCAGTGAAGCTCTGCTCACATCCTTGGCTTTGATGCAATTGGTGTTTTGTTTTTCTTGTTTTGTTTTCTATTGCATGGGATGGAACATGGGCTTCTGTTCCCTGGATATTTATATTCTTTCTTTCTCTGTGTCTCTGTCTGTCTGTTTCTCTGCCTGTGTGTCTGTGTGTCTCTCTCTCTGTGTCTGTGTCTGTTTGTCTGCCTCTCTCTCTCTCTCTCTCTTTCTCTCTCTCTCTCTCTCTGTTTGTCTCTCGTGTAACTGTGTGTGTCCATTCTTGTGATTGGAACCAAGCTTCAGGCATATGGGAGTTCCACACTTAGCCCCTTGGTGGCCTGCTCCACCTCAGCTTCATGTTCAGTACCTACCCCACCTCATCTGTTGTACTAGTCTCGAGTCTCTAAGTCTTTCTGGAAAAGTGTCTGCTTGTCCTGTCACTGATGAAGCAGAACAGCCTTGTTTAATTCTCATCTGCTTCAAAGGATGGCTGTACTCCCAGGTCCTGCCTCCTGCCCTTTCTTCCTACATAACAATGATTGGATTGTGGCACATGCCATGGACTTGGATTTGGACTTTAGGTGAAGGAATGAATCTAAAGTATTGTTCCTGGATGCTACAGACAGACCTGTTGTTTGGTCGTCTCTTTGGAGCCAGCCTCAGGCTAACTAATGTCCTTCCTGAGAAAGAGCAAGAGAGGAGCAGAACCGAACAAGCCTGGAAAGAACCTGCTAGGGCTTCCCTGGTTTATTGAGAACCAGCAGGAGCTTTGGGTAGGTAGTCTTAGCTTGAGTGCTAGTATTCAGTGCTTACACTGAGAGTGGCCACTACTCAAATCATATCCATCGATCCCTTCCTGAAAGCCTATGCTCACATTCATTCACAGGGTGAAGATCCTGCTTCAGTAATCCACAAGGAAAAGCCTGATAGAGAGCGTCACTCATGGCATCCCTGTCCCTGCTTCAGCCATCATGTCTTTTTCCATCAACAGAGGCTAGCAAGAGACTTTGCTGGAATTTCATACAGCTTTGAAGTAACTATTAACCAAGCATCCTGGAGTTCATCACACTATCTACAATCTGCTGACAGAAAGAGAGAATCAGGGAAGAAGTGAGTATGGTTATTAGAGACTTAGAAGCCCTGCAGTGACAGCCCCTGGAAGTGCTCAAAGTACTAAGCAGAAAGTACATCTCAGGAGCGAACTATCTGATTCTATGATACCATTGATCCCAAGGTATTTCTTCAAAAGAACTAAAATGTCTGAATGAGCTGGCAGAGCTGAGGAGAAGGATGTGCCCAAGAGCCCAGTGGACTCATCCAGGAACATCACCAGACACTGGGAATCAACACCCAAGGGTCCCTGTGCTGCCACTCTAACCTGTGCTGTTGCTGCTGGTTACACTGGTTCAAGTAATCTGGAGCAGAAGTGGAAGGTCCAACCTTGGAATGCTGTGTGTGCCCAGCTCTCACAGAGGTATTCTGTGGGAACGCAGACATGAGCATGGCAGCAGACATGGTGTTATAGAGTGGAGGTGAGCCGCACTCTGCACTCAGACCCCACTACCTCAGTTCAGTACACACCCTTAGGGCAACACACTTAATTGCACTGTTCCTCTTTCTGTCTGTAAAATATGTACAAAGTTAATCAACCCCATGTATGAGCGATGCCTCCCAGGGCTGAGCACATCCTCCAGTTCTAATAACTATGCATTGACACTAACTCTGACTTCACATGAGGAGACAGGCTAGTGAGCTATGAAGTTGGGTGGTTGAGCTATGGGTTGAGTGATCCCCACAACAGTTGGCCACCACAGATAGGAGAGATCAGAGTATGAAAGACTTGGAAGAGGTTTCTTTTAAGGGATAGGAAATATTTATTGATGTTATTTTTTTTAATTTGAGGCACCAGGAGTGGCCCCCCAGGCTTGTCACAGGCCGAGCAAGTATTTTCTACCCATGAGCAACAGCTCCATCATGTTGTAGATGAGCACATGCAGATGGGAAGAGTCTGTATGATCCTAGCTGGAAAAACAAACAGGCCACCCCAGTCCCTCTCATCCATGTTCTTGACCATACACTTACCTCTTCCCCCACTCTCTGCCACACAAAACAATTTAATGATCTCCGGCTGAACCTCAACCTGGCTCCATGACTGTAGTACACATAGAAACCTGCTCTCAATGAGAGGAGAGGAAACCAAGGAGCCTGGACTAAGTTTCTGATCAGTGGCATGGGTCTGCCTGTGAAGATAGAGGGCAGTGTTTGCAGTTCCCAGACAGCCCCAGCCTTTTTCTCCCTACCTCTGTGTGGGTCCAGGGTCAGATGGGCTCCTAGAGTAGCATGGAGGCAGCCTCTTGGCTGCAGGAATATTGCCGACACAACCCTTTCCCCTGAACACAAGCTGTAGGTTGGTAATGTTGTTGAGTCCTAGTGTTGTTGAGCATAAGCTTCCCCTCTAACCTGACCTCAGGGTCCTGAAGAGCTTTACTTACTTAGAGGCCTACTGTTCAAAGAGTTGCCCTAGAAGAAAGCAGCCTTAGCTGCCTCTCCACTGGTGGAGGGCCATCTGGGCCAGGGCGCTGTTTCTACTGTTCCTCCCTGCTCCCCACACAGCTGACTAGCCTTCCTGGCTCACTGACTGCCCATAGCCTTTTGAGACTAATAATGTCCTTCCTATTCCCTGATGGCTATCTGTGGCTAACTCTCCAAGAGATCACTAATAGGTACGTATGTACCTCCTCCTGTGCCACAGTTTGCTCATGCCAGCCTTTGTACCCCTTCCATGAGAACTCACATTACATGGTCCAGAATAGTACATCTCCATGGTCCTGATAGTGTCACTGATGGAGTCTCTTTCTTTCCTGTGCTGGTCTTAAGCTTCTGGGTTTCTGTGAACCTTGCCTCAGCTTTTCAAGAAACTAGGACTTCAGGCAAGCCTGGTTGTTCATTTTAAATAAGAAAGTGAGGCCTAGAGAGCACAGGTAATTTGTTGTGATTGGTAATGCATTTGTTTACTTTCTTTGTTTACTTGCTTTGCCATAGTTAACTTCTGAAGCACGTCAGACGATGAGAACATGCCAAGGAGCATGGACAAGAGTCCTTGGAGCTTCCTTTAGACTGAGGAAGAAAGAGGAGGTGACTTGTTGGTTGTGGGAATTGGGACATGAAGTCATCAAGGTTGCTCAGAGGAGGCTGCTGAGGCCCAGCATTGGTGTCAGTTTGTGAAGATCATGCAGAATCATGCTGGAAGGGTGAGGTGACACTGCTTCATGTTGAGAACTGTGGGTTCTAGAGGCAGGAAGTGAATGGTGTCTCAGGAATCAAGAGGAGACCCTGAGTGAAAGAGGAGGTTGGGTCTCAATGAAGCCTTGCATTTTGTTTTTTGTCTACTTGCTAAGAGTGAACAATGGCCTTTTTATAGAGCCGGAGCCCAAGTGGTGGAATTGACCACAATTTTTATTTTCTTTAAGGCTCTTGAAAATCTGCTGGAGCGTTATGGTTTTACTATATAAGCCCATGTCATCTCACTCATTTTTAGTAAAGGGTGGTACAAACATGAAGACTTTTGTGCATATTTCTTTGTAGAGGATTGACAGAATTCTGCACTTGTTAACAGACCACAGACACCAGAACAGGTACACAGAGGAACAAGTGCACACCAGGGAGGCACACAATGCACAGGTGCACATGAGTAAGGCTCACTGAACCATGGGAACAGCAATAGGCCACCCTAAATGTCCTCTGCTAACATGTTACACTGCTACTGACTAAGGGTACAGAATATGGCCAACATTCCTCAAACACTTCGGAGTGCCTGTCAGTTAAAGCCACCACTGGAAAGCCCTCAGAGGTAAACAAAGTTCCAGCCAGTATCACTGTGTTATCCAAGAACAAGTGCATTAGAAAATACCGGACTCTGCAAATCTTTGGTCATGTACTCATTGATCCTCCAGCAGGGGGCTCCTTGTTCAGATTCTGAGTGCTGTGCTTTTAGAAGCAGGGCTCTGCTTACCTAATGGAAGAAATGGACTCAGAAATCATTGTATTTGAAGAAGGTCTGAGAGGAGGGTAATAGGTTCAGGCATGTCTACAGGCAGGGTGTGAACCCTTACTTAGCATCCCAGGAGCTCAATAGCACTTGAGACAGGAACAAAATGGCTTACCGCTCAGCAAGCTGCCCAGGACCAGGTTATGAATAGAAGTCCTGCCCAGGACCAGGTTAATAACAGGTTATTACAGCATGACTGCTAAGCTCATGTGACACTCCAGTAGGTCACAGCCAGCAGCTACACTCCCTGGACACCAGGACACTCTGTCTGCTCTCTGCTTCATTCCATCCTTTCAGGGGGAGCATCCTCCATGAGACAGCACTAGTGCCTGAGGCTGGCAGACGCATAAATAGGGAGAGTTGGATGACATTAAAAGACTATGTACTTCTTAAGTCCTGTGCCTAATATGGGGGTCTGGTTCTTCTATCCAAAGATCAAGAAATCCAGTTTCTAGATATTTATTACTAGAAATCTCCTCTCAACAAATAATTTATTTTTGACAATTTTATACATGTATATATCTTGATCATAGCCACCCCCAATTCTGCACAGTATGTTCCTCTCATCTTCATAGCTTTTGTCTGTTTCTTTTGGGTTCCAGAAGTCCCACTGCATCATACTAAAGAGTCAGGAGCACTCGCTCATTCCACGACAGTACTGGACAACTTACTCAGAGCAACCGCTCTGCTGTGCTAAACTGAACTAGCCTGGTGTTCAGAGAGGTCGGATGCAGAAGCCCCACCTGTACCTGCTGCACTTTGCTCCTGGTCCTGAGCAGGGATGCAGGAGGCCTTGCCTGGATGTCTGGGTCTGCGCTTCAGTGGACACCTTCCTCCCAGGACCAGACTCAGGAGGAACAGCAGATTCTTCTTTGGGTTGGGAATTGAGGACATGACTGAGAGGAGAGTTGAAGCTGAGAAGAGAAGCTGTGATCAGCCCTGTGCTGAGATGTGGTGCGTTTAGGGAAGGAAGAGGAGGAGAAGCAGAAGTGTGATTTGCTCTCAGAGATAAAGGGAAGGTTTTGTGGTCAGGGGAGGTCAACTGCTACTCTTCACAGGGAGATGAGGATGAGGATGGAGAAGTGACCACTTACGATAGAGTCCTCTGTCTTCTTTTCAAATAACAGGACTGGACCCCTCTGTTGTGATAGATGCATGGTCACTCAGAATAAAACCACATTTTTTCCAGCCTGCCTTGTAGCTGAATCTGACAAAATTTGGCCAGTGAAGGCCGGTAAGCAGAAGCAGAATTTTCAGGGGTGACCTGCAAGGGAGAAGGTGTGGTCTTTATTTGTTCTAAGAAGTTGACTGGAATGTTATATAAGACTGGTTTTAGTTTTTTTAGATTTGTGTTTGTGCATACACACACCTCACTGGATGTGTCAAAGTCAGAGGATACTTTGTGGGAGTGGGTTCTATGTGGGTTCTGGGGATCAAACTCAAGTCATCGGGTTCAGTGTCAATCATCCTTAGTCTCTGATCTCTCTGGATTTTGTGTAACTATTTTGGACTAAGATAATGTTAGGAATGGAAGCTCCCCATGGTTAAAGCAAAAAGATAAAAAGATTTTGGATCCTTGACACCATAGTCTTAGCACAGCTTATGATAGATAAAAGCATTATTTTAATCATTTATATTTTGGGTTATTTTTTAAAATTAGAAACCAAACAATTCTAATCTAATAATAAGTATGAAGGCATACAGTTAAGGTACAAGAAGCTATAATCAATACAGTAATGCTTTGCTCGTTAAAGCAAGGTCTTGGGTAGCCCAGGAGAGTCTGACCCTCGGCATCTTCCTGAGTGCTGGTATCAGGAGTGTGCCACCACACCTGGCTCTTCTTGATCTGGACACACTTTCCAGTTACAAAGCACTTCCAGATACACTTTCCTGTTTGACATCCACAGCTGCATTAAAGTACATTAAAATCTTTCATGGGTGAATAAATGAAGACCCAGAGAAATCAGTAGCTATCACACCTGGTGAGTGAGCTGAAACCTTCCTTCTCCCACTGACCTGGTTCCACAGCCAGCACTCATGGATGCCGGCCAGGAGGTCATGGAGGTTCAGGGTTTGCCTGATGGTGGATGTGAAAGTGGAGAACTCCCCTTGGGAGAGCCCAGATGCCTGGAACTAGAAAACTATAAGGAAACAGTTTTGGGACAAAGGGTAGATCAGTGACAGACTGTCTAACATGTGAGGCCCCAGGTTCCAACCTCAAGACTTGGAAAAATGAAGAATGCTCTTTTTTTTTGTATAGCAATAACTTTGTGTAAAGCAGTTCTGCTGTTGTGGGGGTTGATGTGAGGCACAGGAGGAGGTTGTGGAGAATAAAGAGAAGTGAACAGCAGAAGAGGATTGGAGGGAAATGTTTTGCTATCTGGCTGGCTCACAAGCCCATTTTAGAAGTAATCAAGAGTCATCAGATGCTTAGCTGGAGTCTGCTGAGTGTCTTGTGCCACTGTAAATGTTTTCTTGGTTTCAAAGGGATCTGCTTCTCTTTGCAGCCCTCCCTCCTCAAAGGACAGCCTGAGACTTTTTGGAAGTCTTTCCTCTTCGGTGACAACTTTGCTAACTTCTTCCCAGTTCCTTTCTTGAAAACTATCCCCGAATCCTGATCTCGACACTAAGAGCGGTGGTACATGCGAGCTCTTAGAGGAAGGTGGGCACCCAGTTCTCACTGTCCTAACAGCAGGCAATAGTGAGATTTTGTTAGAATGTGGAAGTCAGGCCTTACAGCAAGCTATGTGTCTCCTATTCCCACAAGCTGTCTCTCCAGGTTCTGTTCTAAGAAACAAAGAGCCCCAGAAAATCCCATTCTGTACAAGCCTACTATGGCCTCTGTAACCTCGACTGTCCACGCCAGCTTTGCTCTGGAGGCACATTAAAGCAAGCCTCAAATGCCTTCTCAAAGGGCGGCTGAGTCCCTCCCAGTGCTTTTAACTGCTGAGCCATCTCTCCAGGCCCAATTGCTTGTGTTTCTTTCTTTTCTTTTTGTCTTATAAAAGACAACATTTAATTGGGGCTGGCTTACAGGTTCAGAGGCTTAATTCATTATCATCAAAGTGGGAGCATGGCAGCATCTAGGCGGGCATGGTGCAGGCAGAGCTGAGGATTCTACATCTTCATCTGAAGGCTGCTAGTCGAAGACTGGCTTCCAGGTGCTAGGATGAGGCTCTTAAAGCCCACACCCACAGTGACTCACCTACTCCAACAGAGCCACACCTTCTAATAGTGCCACTCCCTGGGCCAAGCATACACAAACCATCATAATATTTAATCAAAATAAAGAGAGGATACATTGTCATAGAAATACTGGAAAAGCACCATTTTACTGGATTACAGCTTCCTATGATCATGTGTAGACAGTGGAGAAGAAAAAAGGCCTGAAAATGCAATGGAAAGTTCCAGGATAGTAGCTGTATGCGAGGGAACTCTTGGCTACATCCAGAAAACTTACACATCCACTCTCACAATCAAGAAACATGCCAACCCGGCCAGTTGGCTTCTCTATATAGTGGTAAAATGCTGGGCAGGTGGTGAAGAGACTGTAATGATCACCCTCCTTCAAACACACAAGAAGAAATTCAGTTTCGGATCCAATCTCTTTGTTTCTCCTCCATAACCAGGCATTATTACAGACCCCTACAGCCCAGTCCTCATAGTTCTTCAAATCCAGCTCCCAACAGTGTTTTCCAGTGGTGAAACTCTTTGCTCCCCAGGAGGCACGATAGGACCCAGCTGAATCCAGAGATGTATTTTGATGGTGAAGTTTAAAACTGAATTTTCTGATATCAAAAAATAGGCTCATCTTGTAGTTGAATATGATTAAATTTTGAAAGAAAATTCTCACTTGGAAGAAGTTGAACCTTGCAGTGAGCCTAGTATTGGGATGGGCACTGAGTTTTGGTTTCATACTCTGAGGCATGCCCAGCGGCACTAACTCATTCCTTCTGAACATGTCATCCAAATCCTGCAGCAGCACCACCTCATATGGCTTCTGAGACATTGTCATCAGCTCCTGATACACTTCTATTAGTTGACTCTTCTTGTGGGCCATCATGGCTTCACTTTTCCTGAGCTCCTCTAAAACAGTATTGCCTTGATTTTTCATACACTTTATATGTTGATTTTCTTCTTCATTGAGGGCTGGATGTAGTTTCCTATACTCCATTCTGATCATTTGCTCCCGTACGGTCACATAGTCCACCCATTGAGTGGTCATTCTCCTCTCTGCCTCTAGATTCTCCTGATGTTCTTGGATCTTCTTCCATAAAGAGTCCATTTGCTTTAGAATTTTCTCCATTTGCTCCTCAGCAGCTACTTCAGTGGGGCAGTGTCTGTGACCTCTCTGCTCCTGGGAGTCAGAACACAATTGACAGAGGAGGACCTTGTTCTCATCACAGAAGATCATCTTTCTCTTCTTGTGGGTCACACACTTGTGTTCCTCAGAACTCAAATACATCATGAACCTTTCTTTTTTGACAATGGATACCAATTTCTTCATAGTAATGTCAGTTCTGAACTCCCACTGGGATGGTTGCCTACACATGGGGCAGTGGGCAGGGATTTGGATATTTCCTGAAAAAAGGAAGAGACAGGCCCTGCAGAAGGTATGGCCACACCTTAAGAGGACTGGATCCGTAAAGATGCCCAGGCAAATGAAACAGCTGAGTATTTTCTGGGAGGCTTGTAAAATGTCTGACTCCATTTTCCCAAGCAATTATCCCCATGCTCAGCAACTCTTGGTAGGGATGCAACACTAGTTCAGATCCGAGATCAGGTCCTCAGAGCCTGGAGGTGATAGATCTAGAAGTGTCTGGACTAGAAAGTTGGAAACACACTGTGTCTTGTCTGGAGAAGAATGAACCTGTGGGCCCCAGGACTGTGCTTAGAGCCTCTAAAGACCATGTCCACTTCTTCCCATGGTTGCTTTTACTAATGCTTCCAATAGGTGAGCTCCTTTACCCAGAGTCCAAAGAATTAGAATGCTGAAGCAGGAGGATTTTTAGTTCATGACCTGGCTTAGATATGCAGTGAGAACTTTTTCTGAGACCCCCTGAGTGACGTGAATCAATGCAAAAAGCAATTAAAAGGAATTTTAATGATTGGGGTCATCCTGAACACAAAGGAGAGGTGGCGACCCTGCTTGTGTTTCTGTATGCGTGTCTCACAACAATACATGATCTAGAATCAGCTTTGCTTTCTATTCTGGTTTATTTTTGTAAATCATAGGCAAATACAAATGTTAGTTTAATAAGCATGGGGAACCATTATTTATCAGTTGATTTTCTATTTTTTCCAAATAGAGAAGATTATTATGGAGGCATCTAAACTTTTTTTTATATTCATTTTAGCTATAAGTAGAACACATAACACAGTATGTATACAATATATTATTAGTAATACACACACACACACACACACACACACACACACACACACACACACAATGTTCTTCTTTTTTGAAAGTTTTTTGGAATAAGGTCTCATGTAGACAAGAACAGCCTTCTTCTAATTCACTATGTAGCATAGACTGGCTTTGAACCCCAGATCCTTCCTGCCTCCATCTTCCAAGTGCTGGGTTTACAGATGAGTGCTATCATGCTCAGCCTGGTCTTACCTTATTTAATTCCGATGAGTTCATGGCAGTCATTACAACTATTATTGTTATTGCCATTATGAACCTGGAACTTAAAAGTGGCTTCCATGATACAAGCTCAGCACTCTTTTCACACCACATGGCTGTATCTCTGCATCAAATGCCAGATTTGCTGAGCATCTCCTAACTTCAGCATCTTTGGAAAGTAAATATAAGACAATGGAAAACATTTACTTTTTGCTGATATTTCCCATGTAGAGGAACCCACAGATCACAGGATTGGCTATGGCTCTGACTTAATAGTCAGATGCCTGCTGCCTTTGTCCTAATGTTCTCTCCCCTCTGCCTCTTTGTGGACTCATCATCTGTCAGAAGAATGTCTACCATCACCAGAGAGAGCATATGTGTTCAACGGTGACTTCGTGGATAGAGGCAAGAACTTTGTAGAGGTCCTGATGGTTTTATTTGCCTTCATGTTGGTGTACCCCAGGAGTTTCATCTGAACAGAGGAAACCAAGAGGACCATCTAGTGAACCTACGGTACAAGCCCAGACATGCTGGATGTTGCATGATTCCTCTAGCGTTCCTTGCTTTAGATGTCTTTTAAATATAGTTTTCTAAGGGCCAGGGTTCCTCAGAGGCAGAGTGCTTGTCTAGCATACACAGGGCCTGGGTTCAAGTACAAGTAAAAAAAGAAGTTTTCTTATTTCTGAAAGAGCACATGGTATATAATATTTTTAAAAATTTTAAAATTCCATGTTATTTTACTATTGTAATAAAAATAACATTTCATTTTTACTTATTAATACTTTTAGCTTGTAAACAATAAGGATCCACAAGAGAAAGTAGCAATTCTAGATAAACAGAAAGAATAAAATTTGAATGTCTCATCATTTCTCTATTCAAAAAAGAAATTGTAAACTTCTTGATGATTTTTTAATATACTTCTACATATTCTAAGGGCACAAAACTAGAATAATCATTTTTATGAAATATGACCACTCCGTGACCTCTGTCACCAAATGCATCTTCATGTGTGCTTTGCCTCTGTGTCCAGATATGGCTTCACCAAGGAAATGATGCACAAATACAAGGTGAGCCCCTTCCAAAGCCCAGCCTTCCCTCTCTCCAGACAGTTCAGTAAAGCTGAAATGCTTGTTGGTATATATTTTTAGATACATGGGAAGAAAATCCTAAGGACACTCCAAGATGTTTTTTGCTGGCTTCTGCTGGCCACTCTGGTTGATGAGAAAGTCCTTGTTCTTCATGGTGGGGTCTCAGACAGGATAGATTTGGAACTTCTGGCTAAACTAGACAGACACAAGGTACTGATTCATGAGCTAATACAAATTTCACCTTTTGTCTAGTTTTACTGTCAATGTGAAATAGAAGTCACCATGCATGCTGACTGGTGAAAATGTAGGGAAAGGGCTGAGGGTTCTCAGCTGACCTCAGTGAGCAAGTGTTCTATAAACCATTAGTAATGTCTGCCATGGACACACAAGAGGGGGTGGCAGCTAGTGCTGCATTTTTGTCATCCTTGATCTAGATAATTCTAATCACTACCCCTTAGCACCACTTCCCAAAGAGCCCTACCTCCCAAATAATTTATGTGTAAATTGTCTTTAAGTTCAACCCATGTGTGTTGAGAGTGCTTTCTTGCCATGTACAAAGTCAATACTAAAAAGATGTGAAAAGGATCCAGAGACTGTGTCTGCCCTTCAGGTGCCTACAATAGCTCTGCATGCTGGCAGAGGGGGTGGAGAGTGAGACAGGGGATGGAGTACAGTCGATAAACAATAACTTTCTATTGTCCATTTAATAGTGTCATTTGGAAATAGAGACCTGGAAAACCAAGGCTTTGCATTCTTTTTATTAATATAAAAAGACCTTTGACTTTTCATGGTAGCCCCATGCATCTCCCCTCCAAGTGTCCCATGTGGCTACCTCTGCTAAAGTGTTCTCTATGGCTTTTACCTGAAGCTTCAACAATGTGGAACTTGTTACTACAAGCCAAACTGCCCCAAATCTGAGTGACTTCAATGACTATGAACGTACCCAACAGCACGTGGTTTTGGAATCAGGACTGGCTTTGAGGCTTGAAGTTTTCAGTTACCAGGTGACATGGCAACTTAATGCTGTGACATTGCCTAGGGAATCACCTCCAAGCCTTGATCTGTATTGCTAAGAACAGGTGTGCCATACCCAGGTTCTGCACACCAGGGAGGAAGAGGCAGGGAACACCTTTCTTGCCTCTTCCAAACAATCCAGAACACGCTTTCACCCTCTTCATCAGACTGCGGTTATATTTGAAGGGAAGGTGGAAATGGAGTGTTTGCGGTTAGCCATCCTGTGAGAAAGAATTGGAAGACAGATCTGGGGGGAAATAATAATGTTTGCCACACACTTATTCAAGTTGGAAAGTGTTACCTGGGTTCTCAAAGTCTGGCCTGAGAAGTGAGACAGGAAGGGGTTCAAATCCTGGTTCTGCTGCTTAGAGTGTGCGACCTTGGACAACCTAACTTAATATGACCTTAGACTTTACTTGCATAATGGGGCTATGAATAAACTGTTAATGGCCTTGTAAAGATTAAATGTAAACATGTCAAGTGTGTTACACATGCCTTATGATATCATGCTCATGTTTGGCTGAGGTGACACAAAGGTTCTCACAAAAATATGTTTAATGTGAGTGATTTAAACATGAAATATGACAAAAAAGATATAAGCCTGCCAATTGTGTGTTTGAATGTGGTGGCTATAACGGAATTGCTGTGTCAAGTTCTAAGGGTTGCCATCAAGCTGTGTGCTTGACTTAGCCCCGGGAAACTGTACAGAGCAACATTGTCTGTGAACTCCAAGGTTTAGGACTGACCTGGATATGTGTGTGTGTGTGTGTGTGTGTGTGTGTGTGTGTGTATGTATGTGACACATTTAGGTTGTTTCTACCATGAGGTGCAAAACAAGAAAGAAAAGTGAGAATCGGGAGGAGCAGAAGAGAAAAGACAAGCTCTGGACAGAAACCTACTCTGTGGTTTCCTCCTCAAAGCTGCCCTCTTCCCTCTTTGCCTTTTCTCCTGGGCTCTAGCTTTAAGGCCTACAAAGCTGGCAGGTCCTGCAGCATCCCCTGTGGCTCCACTGACAGTAAGGAGTTATCCCGCAGGGGCATGTACAGCACTCAGTGGACCTGGAGCTGGAAGAGTGCCAGCAGCAAGAGGCTTCCGGTGGCTCAGAGAGAAGGGGGAGTCTTTCTCCTTGGCCCCAGATGCCAACTGTGATGCTGATGCAGGAGGGGTGCTAGAGCGTACTCCTGAGGAGTGGAAGCAGGTAAGTGTGTCTAGGTGCTGCTTCTGCTTCTAAGAATTTGTCTGCCATAGGAAGAGCAAACAGTTCAAAAGTCCTGTATACATGCAGGTGTTTTTCTGAGGCCCCACTTTCTGTAAGGAATTAGGAAACCTTAGAAGGACTTTAATTTTTGTCTAATAAGTCATGTTAATGTTTTGTAATGAGTGGGAGAGGCTGCTTGGGACTGTTGCCCAGGAATACCTGTTTCAGGACTTGGCATCAGCTGCAGACAGGAGCTGATGGAGAGGCCATGGAGGGGTGCTGCTTACTGACCTGCTCCGGATGGAGTGAGCAGGCGGTTTCCTAATGTTCCCCAGGACCAGCTGTCCAGGGGAGGTGTCAGTCCCTGAGGGATGGGTCCACCCTTATGAACTGTTTTTTTTTGTTGTTGTTGTTTTGAGACAGGGTTTCTTTGTGTAGCCCTGGCTGTCCTGGAACTTACTCTGTAGACCAGGCTGGCCTTGAACTCAGAAATCCGCCTGCCTCTGCCTCCCTAGTGCTGGGATTAAAGGTGTGCGCCACCACCGCCTGGCTCTTATGAACTGTTAATCCAGACAATAGTCCACGATTTGCCTAGAGGCCCTTCCTACTGATACATTTCCTCAACTGTGGTTGCCTCCTCTCAGAGAACTCCAGCTTATGTCAAGTTGACATAAAATACAGGCACCCCTGGTAACCGGGTTGGAGACAATGCTGGTGGTTCTAGGCAGTTATATAAAAATTTGATGGTGGAGGCATTTGTCATCTATGAAAATGGCATTTCATAAGGTTCATCCCATAAAGAAAAGAATTCAGGCTGTTAAGAGCCCAAATGGGCAGAAGTAGCCACTGGCTGGACAAAGGAGGGTAAGAAACACATTCTCCCAGAGTTACTGATCTGGGCTTCAAGACCAACTTATACTTGAGTTTAAAATGGAGGACTCTTGCAACCTGTGACCCACTAATGTGCAGATACTTGTAAATCAAGTGCATGTTCCTTAAAAGTACATTCAGAAAGTATTCTGTATCACCACCCCAAATCTGTGGTACCCACACCTTTGTTGTGGTAGACAGCAATGATGCTCACCTGAGTATGGACAGGAGTGTAAAACCTGACTGCTGGGAGCTTCTTAGATCTTCTTCCTCTCAAGTTGGTTTTGTTCAGTGATTCATCATAGCACAAAAAAGCAAACTAGAACAATAATATATAGTTATTATGTCTCCCACCATTACCAGGTAGAAGAATCAGGAAAATAAAAGCAATTAGGACATAGTTTCTTTATCTCTGTCTTTTCTTTCTTTCTTTCTTTCTTTCTTTCTTTCTTTCTTTCTTTCTCTCTCTCTTTCTTTTTCTTTCTTCTTTCTTTCTTTCTCTCTTTCTTTTGTAATCAAAGTCATATAGAAGATAAGTGGGAATAGCAATCTGAGGAGGGCAAATTTGCATTCTCTGCTGTGGGATAACGGTGGGTGAAAGGAGGATCTGTCCCACTCCTGCATTCAAGGCCTTGAGTAGACTCCTTGGTGTCTGTCTAGCAAACAAGAGGGCATCCTGACTCTTTTAACTGTGATTTAAACTTACAAAACCATGGGAATATGAAGCAGAAATGCCCACTCTTTCCAGGATCTCTGCCTTTATTTTGGAACTGGGGTGCGGAGGCCTGAGGTACAGGCTCTGACTGAGGGTATCAACCCTGAGCACACCTGTTGCCTGAGCAACACTACCTCTATTCCATGTTGACCTTTCACGTAAAATTTACCAAGAGACCAGGTGTGTGCTTGCCAGCCAATAGGCGAATACACTCATTTGTGCAACAGAACACTTGTAAGCTGCATGCCTGTGATTCCCGTCCTTGGGAAGTCGAGGCACGGGGGGATTAATTGTTCAGAGTCATTCTCAGCCTGGGCTACAGAAGACCCTGTCTCAAAACAAACAAACAAACAAACAAACAAACAAACAAACAAGAAATCTGCAACCCTTGGGAGGCTGAGGTAGGAAGGTAGGTGTGAGTTCAAGGACAACCTGGGTTGCTTAGAAAGACCTTGTCTCAAAACAAACAAAAAACAACCAAACAAAGACCTAACCAAACAAAACAAACATAAAAGGATGTGTAAATCTTTTAAAATTCAGCCTTAATCATCCAAAATATAAATATGGGGGCTGGAGAAATGACTCAGTGGCTAAGAGCACTGGTTGTTCTTCCATAGGATCCTGGGTTTGATTTACAGCACCTATAAGCCTCTCACGATCATCTGTAATTCCAGCCCCATGGAACCCAATGCCTCTCTGCATGCACAAGGTGTACAGACACATTCAGGCAAAACACCCATGCACATATAAAATAATAATAAAAATAAAAAAGCCTTCAAAATATTGACATGGGTCAAGTATTGATTACATAGAAATTTTTTTACTTTGTCTTATTTTTTCTTTCTCTTCCTCCCTCCTCTGCTTCCTCCTCCCCACCCTCCTGTTTTTCCTGTGAAAGATGAGTGGATGTGTATCTCATCTTCTTACTAGGTTGCAGATATTCTGTGGAGTGATCCTATGGCCCAGGAGGGCTGCAAGGCCAACACTGTCTGAGGAAGAGGCTGCTACTTTGGGCCTGACAGAACAGTTAATGGAGAAATACAAGCTACAACTCCTAATCGGTTCCCATGAGTGCAAACTGGAAGGCTATGAATTATGTCACAACTACAAGGTGAGTTAAGCCGCTGCAGCTGTTGGTATCTGTGTCACAGGAGTGGTTCCAAAGGGCTCCTGGGAGGTGCCTGGGATTTGTTACCCACTTGCCCCAAGCAGCTAGCTACTTTATAAGTACTCGAGTGCACTCGTGCGTGTGTGCCTCGTGTGTGTGTGTGTGTGTGTGTGTGTGTGTGTGTGCAGTGCCCACAGATGCCAGAAGTGAGTGTCAGGTTCCTCAGAACTGGGCCCACAGGCAGTTTTGAGTCCTAAGTGGATGCTAGCAACAGAACCCAGGTCCCTCTGCAAGAACAATAAACACTGTTAACTGCTGAGCTGTCTCTTCAGCCCCCAGAGTAGAGTTTCTATGCCTTTTGTACCACAGAGATGCTCTGTGAGACTTTCTGCTCTTGATACACTGGGAGATGTTCCACACAATGTCTCTTCCTTAAGATTTATAGGGAACACGGGACAGAAAAACCACTCTCAGCCTTGCAACAAGGAAACACAAACTCAGTCAAATGTTTCTTCTATTAATTGACTGCAAACCCACTTTTCTCCCAAAGAAAAAGGATTTTGGGAGCACAGAGTCCCACTCTTTGTCATCAACTAAGTCAAACATGATTACATTTGGAGATACCCAGATACACACAGATTCTGAATATCTGCCTGGACAGTGCAAAATTCAGTGCCTTGTAGGGATGTTTGAGACAAACAACCACAAACCGTGTGACTTAGAGAGGAAAGATTTGGCTGGGAAAACACTGGCTTCCTATATCCATCAATCAAAAAGGGTTTTTATCTGTTCCTTGTTCTCAAGCTTTTGAGAATCAGTGGCTGCCATCAAATTTTTTTTTAAAAGTCACAAAAAGTTTTGTGTGGTGACACCTTTAAAACCAACACTCAGAAGGCAGAGCAGAGGCAGGCAAATCTCTGTGAGTTCAAAGCCAGCCTGGTCTACATAGTGAGTTTCAGCATAGTCAGGGCTATACAGAGAAACCCTGTTTCAAAAATAAATAAATAAATAAATAAATAAATAAATAAATAAATAAATAGATAAAAACAAAGGATCCTAAAAGTCAAAAGTAAAAGATTGGAAAGTCTGAGGGGAGGGCTCTGTTGGGAAAGCACTTGCCACATAAAACATGGGAGTTGAGTGCAAGCTCACTACCTTGGTGAGTGATTTGGGAAGCTGAACTGGAGTTACTGCTAAGAGCATGGGTGACAGGTTGCTTAGAGGAGCTTGCAAAACTTGCTGGCAGCCAAGCTTACTTCCAGATACAAGTAATGCCTCTAGGACAATGATCGAATAGAGGGATGTCAGTCTTATGGTTGTCAGTTATGCACAATCACGGCTGCTTTGATTTCAAGACAGCTACTGCTATGTTATGCACAGAAGACAGAGGTCCATGACATCTACTGTGATGGTTAATATTAACTGTCAGCCTGACAGGAACTAGGAGTACCTAGGAGACAAGCCTCTGGTCATGTCTGTGAGGAATTTCCTAGATAGGGTTGGGATAAAAAATCACTCTACATGTAGGTGGTGCCATTCCATGAACATCCTATTCATGACTGAAAGAAAAGAGAAAACTGCCTGAGTACCAGCATTTATTACTCCCTGTTTCCTGACTGGAGATGCCCCCACCTCAAGCTCCTGCTACCGTGAGGGACTGTACTCTCCATATGATTGCCAAAATAAAGCCTACATCCTCTAAGTTGCTTTTGTCACATTTTTCCCAACAACATACAAAATTGAAATTTTACATACAAGACCTTTGCTGATGGAGCTGTCTCTACTCTGCCTCTGAAGCATCCTGGGGTCATCTCAATCTCCCTGCTCTGTGCTGCCTTCAAGACCTTTCTTGAGATTCATAGCATGTTCTGTGTCTCATGTTTCTTGGCCTTAACTTCAACCTTCAGTTGTGAACTGACTAGCCTCTTGGATTTCTTTAATCTCATACTGTTCTTTCTACAACTAATGCTACCATGAATCCTCACTAAGCAGTGTCTGTGGACATACCTGTGACATGCAAGCTAGATGGCAAACCATTTAACAATTCATACACACATGACCTGAAAGCTAGTTTATTTTATTGCTGATCAAGTCAATCTAAGGACCAACCCCTCAAGATCAACAGGTAGAAACATAGAAAAACAAAAAACATTTTTTATTTATATTGTTTATTGTGTAAACAGTGGTGGTTAGTACTAACTGCCAAGATAACAGAATCTAAAATCACCTCAGAGCTTGGCCTCTGAGCATTCCTGTGGTGATTGTCTAGGTTGTGTTCATTGAGGTGGGAAGACCCACCCACTGTGATATCACCATTCCATGGACTGAGACCCTGAACAGTGCAAAATGAAGACAGCGGGCCAACCACAAGCATCCCATCACTCTTTCTCTCTGGTTGCTGACACCATGTGACCAGGCCCTGCTACCTTAACTTCCTGCCATTATAGACCAGACCTTGGTATGTCAGATCAAATAAAGCTTCTTTCTTAAGTATTGCATTTATTTTGGTTTTTAGAGACAGAATTTCTCTGTGTAGCCTTGGCTGTCCTGGGACTCACTTTGTATACCAGGTTGGTCTTGAACTCAGAGATTTAGTTGCCTTGGTCTCTAAAGTGCTGGGATTAAAGGGGTTCTCTACCATTGCCCAGTTACAGATGTATCTTCATGTCATGCACAGATCAACTCTACATGAGATTCTCCTTTACACATTAGGAAAAAATGAGCATGAGTTCGTGCCAATAAGAAGAATCAAATTGGATGATATCTGCCTCAGAGGCTCATCCATGTCCCCTACACTTGGGGAGGGGGGGCGTGCAGGGAGATACATTCAGGGTCAAAGATTGAAGATACAACTCAAGCTGTCTCACTTAAGGACATTTACATGACAACACGCAGGAGAAAGGAGGCCAGGAGGCTCAGCAACATTACAACAGAAACTTACCCATTCTCCAACTACTTTGCTGCCCTCAGTGATGCTTTTGTTCAAAGGCAGACTGTGCTTAGTGTGTCTGTGGCAACAGGCTCCCTTGTCACTGTTAGCAGGGAAGAAAAACAAATTTACCATGGTTTTCTTTGAAGGAGGACAACCACACCAGGAATCCTCAACTAGTCATCACATTGATGATTGAAGTGACTGTTGGCAAGAAGGGCTGAACTGTTTTGGGCTGGCCTAAGCAGACTTAGCTTTTGACCTGCCATGAGTCCCCTTAGATGTACTAGTTGCTTGATGGTTGCCTGCAGAGAAGTCAGACAGACTTGAAACTCTACCACTATCATAGCTGTCTTGACATGGCAATTCCTATGTCCACCGAGGGCAGGTGGTGTGTGCTGGAAGCACTGGGTATTGGGAACACAGACCTATCCCTGTCCTGTGACCTCTATTAAAAGATGGGCAGCTTTATGCATTGCCTCAGAGGAGAAAGACATACAAAGGATACACTAAACAGATATGGAGAAATGATGGTGTGTTGTAAGAATATAATTTTAGGTCTCAGCTTGGACTTAAAATTAAAAGATCCTTAAATTTGAGTCAAATATTAACTTCCCTCAGGGACACATCCTGGGAGAAGTACATTTCAAAGACTCAAACAAACTTTCCAGGAAGAAAGACCCAAGATAGGAGTTTATGAGCCCTTAACACAGTAAACCTGGGTAAACAGAAGCTTCTTAAGTTGACCCTCTTTGTTGTAAAAAGATAAGGTGCAAATTTGACTTACTTAGAAACCAGGCCTGGGAATGGCTATTGGAGTTTGTCCTTTATGGTTAATGTTTAAGAAGTAATTGTAAAACTGCCCTCATAAATTCTGTAAAAATAGTATATAAGTTGCCCTCAGCTTTAATTTAGGGTTCTTCTTGCTGGCATGCAAGGGAACCCCAGTACACTGGCTTTTATCAATTTATCAATTTATCAATAAACCTCATGTTATTGCAGAAAATTTCGTCTGTGAGTGTCTCTGGGGGAGAGCCTCCCCTGGTTTTGGATCCAACAGTGTGAGGTCATGGACGTCCTTATGGTAGAAACGCTCCCGCTGAGATTCAAGGACACTGGGCAGAGAGAAGGTTGTAGATGAATTCTGAAGCAGAGAAAGAATGACAAGTCCCACCCTGAGTACTTGGGATCAGAGACTAATCATTTATTCAGTCATTTCTACATACACTCAATTTAAAAAGAGCAGCAGAGGAGGACACATGTATGTAGTTTCACAACAGTAAAGACACCTGCTTAAAGAATGATCAATTAGTGGTTGATTCAAGCTCTCACTCACCCCTGCCCCCACTTACTACTGGATTATTTTCCTTGACTTTCACTAGAATCGGGACCCTCCAGAAGAAGTGAACTTCAGTTTTTTTTAATGTGTGTGTGTGTGGGGGGAAGTGAGCATGGTGTGTGTGGGTCTCCTGGTTAGGGTTCACAACTAGGGTTGTTGTAATGAAGCACAATGACTAAAAACAACTTTGGGAGAAAAGGGTTCATGTGGCGGACACTTCCACTTTGTATTCTATCACTGAAGGAAATCAGGTCAGGAACTCAGGAAGGGCAGTATCCCCAACATAGGAGCTGATGACCTGATGCAGAAGCCATGAAGGGGTGCTGCTCCTCGGCTTGTTCCTCTTGACATGTTCAGTCTGCTTTCTTATTGAACTCAGAACCACCATCCCAGGCGTGGTAGCACCCACAATGGGCTGGGCCCTCCATATCATTCACTAATTAATAAAAGGCCCTACAGACTTACCTACAGCCTGATCTTACGGATGAATTTCCTTAATTGTGGTTTCCATCTCTCAAACGACTCCAGTTTGTGTTAGGTTGACATAAAATATTCACGAATGTACAAGTGTCATGCGTGTATAGGTGCACATGCTTACACACATGAGGGCCTAAGGAGGATGATATCCATTTGACAACAGTTTACATTTGAGACTAGACCTAAGCTGGCAGTCAACAAACATCATGCACCTTTCTGTCTCTGTCCCTACCCCACCCCAATGCTGGGATTATAGGCATGTGTGCAACCATAGTCAGTTTATTAACATGGGTGCTGGACTCTGAACTTAAATTCTCATGTTTGTACAACGGGCATTTTTTGCCAGTGAGCTAATGCACAACCCAAGAAGTCAATTTCAAACAGGAAGGAGTAACTTTGCAATCTTTAAATTCTGAAGTAGCTCAAATAAATATGATGTTAATGAGTCTGGGATTATTACATTAAAAGCAGGTTATCAGATGGCTCTAAACCACATACACTTTCTCATGATGAGTTCTGAGTCCCCAGTATACTAGCATCAGGAAGCAGGGCCTTGGGAGGTTACTGGCTCAGGATGGTAGGACCTTCATGAATGCAATCTGTGCGCTTATAAGAGAGTAAAGAAGGAAGGTACTTCCCAGCCACATCAGATCTATGGGAAGATGGATACCTGTGCCCCAGAAAAAGCCTCTCAGTCTCTGCTGTGTCTGTTTCACTTTTCTCAGAAGCATTTTATTCAGGACATGCTACTTCAAGCAGAATCTTTCTCCCTCCCTCTCCCACAGAAAGGAAAAAAGAAAACATTAACCCTACATTTAAAAGTTTTAATAAATGAACCTCACAGTGTGAGCAACAGATTCTGAAAGGCCAGCATTTACCAAGGGAGTGAACTGGGCTATTGACCAGCTCCAGGTTTGATTCCAAGCTTCATCTGAGAGTCAGGATGATTATTCCTGAAGCCTCACCTCTGGCTTGGCTCATGACAGCTCTTCTTCTCACAAAGTAGCTTCTCTCACTGGGCCCATTTTTTTTCTCCAAAAAACGATTACATTTTATTGTTGTGGGTGAACTCATGTGTGTGGATGTAGGCATGCCTTTTGGTGGAGATCAGGGAACACCTTGAAGGAATCAGTCTCTCCTTCTACCATGTGGGTTCTGAGGAATGAAGTCAGGTCTGTCAGGCATAGTGCCAGCAACATTTCCCCACTCAGCTAGCTCACTGAATCAGGGACCATATCTCTTGAACCAAATTTCTCAGGAAATGTTCCAATGACTTGCCCATTTGACCTGTTTCTGAACAAGGTGCCAAAAAGACAACTCTGACTCATTAACCCTAAAGGGATTTTATTTGCTCAGGTGAACATTCCCAAGGTCCAGCACCAACTCCTGCAGTCAAGACCAAGGAACTAATGGCTACAGGATCATAGGGACCCATCTCAGAGGTGGCAACACACAGAAATTTGCTCTGATTGCCCTGGATAATGTCATACATCATGGGCTGAGCTGTAGCTAGTGGAACAAAGTTCAATGATTGGTTGTCCTGGTTTCAGACTTAGGGCTGAGGCTGTCCAGAAAACACCAGCTGAGATCTAAAGTGGGAAAATGGCTAATGTAGCTCAACTGATAAAGTGCTTGAATAGCATTTAGAGACTTGATGCCCAGACACCTCATAAAACTGGACATGATGGCCCATTCCTATAATCCCAGCATTTGATAGATCTCTGTGAGTTCAAAGCCAGCCTGGAAAGTTTCAGGCCACTGAGGTTTGCATATTAGTTCAATCTCAGGATTGCAATTATCACCACATGCTTTTAATCCCAGCACCCAGGAGGCAAAGGTAAACAGATCTGCAGGAAGATTTAAAAAAATTCAAAACTACTTGCTACATAGTGAGTTTGAAAATAGATTGAGATAGATTGATTATATAAGAGCTTGTCTTGAAGGAGGAGGAGTTGGAGGAGAAGCAGCAGCAATATTAGTGGGCAGCAGCAGCAAACAGATTGTGGTAATTTGAATGAAAATGGCCCGTTTCTTCCATAAACATTGTTGGAGGTGTGGCTTTGTTGGAGGCATGGCCTTGTTGGAGGAAACTTTTCACTGGTGGGTGAGCTTTGATTTTTCAAATGCTCAAACCAGGTTCCTGTCACCCCTCTCTTCCTGCTGCCTTCTAATCCTGATGTAGAACTCTCAACCCCTCTCCAGCACCATGTTTGCCTACATGTCACCATGATAATAATGAACTAAACTTCTGAACTGTAAGCCAACCCCAATTAAATGTTTCCTTTATACGAGTTGCTGTGGTCATGGTATCTCTTCACAACAATAGAACTGTAAGACAGAGCATAGTCTTTCCAGGAGTATCCCTGAAATCAATGCCTCAAAACCAAAGACACTCAGCCGAGTGTTTCCAGTACATTGTTGTGGAAGGCTTTGCTACGAGTAGTCTTGGCTACTTCTTCCACATATGCAAACACATATGTAGCTGCACTAGAATATCAGGGTACTGATGTGATTGCTAATTAGTTACTTCGTACTATGCAAAGGATTATCGACCTTACTACTTGTGTGATTGATCCTGTGTGATTATCTACCGCTAAGATACAGCCTCCTCTGCTTCAGATGCAATTACCTTTCTCCCTGGTGAGCCTGGTGTTCATGTGAGGAATTGTTCCAGATACACATGTGATTGATGCCCATACAATTAACTAGCACAATGATAATTCCAGTGATTGATGCCTGTGTGATTATCTGCCAAGATGATGTCTGTGCAAATGAAAACTGGCAAGTTCTGTGACTTCTAATGATAATCCTCACCCATATGAAAACTAGTCACTTAAGGACTTAAAACAGGTCCTCACTGAAGATAAAAGGCCACCCACACACCACCGGATATTGCTATTATGTATGTAGTATGTGCATTTCTATGGTAAATCACATATTTATGCACACATATTTGGTTGAGGAGTCCTACCTTCTTGCAGTAGTATTTAAAAGAAAACCTGGGGCCTGGTAATATGGGAAAAGTCCTTGACGTCAGGCATGACTGTGGGGAGCCTACAGAAGGTGGCTATCATCTTTGCAGCCATTTTGAGCCATATACCCTGACAAGAGACTTGTTTTCAACAGCCTACAACAGCTGAGCACACTCTGATAACATCTTGTTTTATATACCCAGGATTTTCCCTCAGTTGTGTGAGACTTAAAGGTGTGACTTAAAGGCATGACTTGAGAAGTCAAACTTATAAAAGGTGAGAGGCAGACAGAAGAAGGGACTGGAAAACTTGGAACTTGGAGGCACTAGGGACTAGGAACTAGAGACTAGGAACTCGAGACTTGGGACTTGGACTAGGAACAAGGGACTTGAAAAGAGAGAAGAAGAGAGACTTGAGAATAAACAGGACTGAATGACACTCTGTCTGGTCTCCATTCTTCGAATCTGCCCTCATTCTCTCTCTTACTGAACCCTGACCCGCAGACTGGAGCAGCAGTATGAGCCGGGACAATTTAGCTCCCAAAGCTTGGGGCAGTGCCAGCTCTAACAATTTTGGCCCCCAAACTTTTGACAGTGTGGGTTCCAACATTTGGCAGAGTGGTCCCCGACACATGACAACCTGAGTTGAATCCCACACAAGGTGGGAGGGGAGAGCAAATTATCTTTGACCTATATGAGCACTGCATGCCATGCCCGTGCCCTGCCCCCCAAATCAATTAGAGTTAAAAGAAGAAAACTTGGAATCCAAGTTTAACATTTCATCGTGGGCTTTCTCCTTTCTTAAATTCTGATTCAGAAAGCTCACCAACGAAGATGCATTACTAACCTCACAGAGAGACTCTCTGTTCTTCCCGCAGTTTTTCTGTTAGTGACATTAGTTCCTAGTGACTGTTTTGCTCACATTGATCATCTCAGGAAATCAGTGATAGGAAATAACTGCTGATTATAACTCTGCCTCATTGGTAGGGTGCAGACATTAGTCTGCATGGCTTGGTCCCAACTGCAGTCCAGTCCCAGGTAACACTGCTCACTTCTTAGCCCCATTTCCCTCCTCTAAGTAAGAACACTGGAGTCAGTAAGACCATGTTCAGCCATTTATCTCCCCTCCCTATCTCCAATTCATTGTTCTTACTGTTGAGAAAAGCATATAATATTCCCCATAGAATTGATAATTTTCTTTGTTATTATTTTACTATTATTTTTTAAAAAACTGATAATATATGAAGAGTTTCTTCCTGGGTAATGTTAACTCAGATGCCTATTTTATAATAAGATCATGTTTTCCAGGATTTAAAAATCTCATGTGTTAACTACCAAATAGTCTTCTACAATTGCTACAAAATCTAATTTAATCCCCATTGGCATTAGTGGAATAGCTGAGATACAATTTATGTCTAACTACACTTAACACCCTACAGCCTCCCATAAATATATAACATCTCTTAGAAGTTATAAAAGGAAGCTGTTCAGTGGGGTAACTGGGTCTCAGGAGTCCAATCATGTGATATCTCTAAGGCAGAACAAATGTTGTTTACATGTGGTAAGGATTACGGGGAAAGTTTGTTTAAATAGATTAATGCTTGTTTACCCATATTAATGTGACCTTCTACATTATGCAAATTCAACTTAAAATGATCTTCATTTCTTTCACTTGAAAATAATTATGGAGAGAGTCAGCTATTAGGTCTGTTACCATTTAGTTT
Organism: Rhabdomys dilectus; assembly: GCA_019844195.1. NCBI lineage: Eukaryota > Metazoa > Chordata > Mammalia > Rodentia > Muridae > Rhabdomys > Rhabdomys dilectus. The sequence goes on from JADRCG010009315.1 coordinate 710,579, forward strand.
AAGAACCTAATTAGTTTAGAATACACTTCAGAGTAAATGCTATACCAAACTCAGGCAGAAGGCTAAGGAAGGAGGCACTTCTTTGGTGCTTGGGTGATGATGAAGGAAGGGAGTAGACTTGAGGGCTAAAGGCGGGGACTAACAGGTTCTCTTCTGTCTGCTGGTCTCCTTTTTAAGTGCAGCAGGCATGAAATAACCTCAGGGAACAGACAAATCTAGGCACAGTTAGACAGACACACTTCCTTCCTGCTCTGCCCTTTCCTTCTCTGCCCCCTCAGACAGGTGAATAAGGGGAAGCACATGCCAAGACAGATGGAAATGGGAAATGCTGGCAAAGACTGGGCTCAAGACAGAAGGAGGATAAAATAAGGAAGCTGAAGTGGAATACATCAAAGAGAACCTAGCACTGGGAAGCTGAACATGAATCTCAGGGCTGTCAAAGTTTTTTAAAGATGCAAATTGCTGTCAAACACAGAAAACAGTAGGACTTTGTTTACCCTTTCAGACAGGGTGCAAACTGCTAATCAGGCTCCATTGCTGGGCTGGCCACTTTGTTTATCAATAAACAGGAAGACAGTTAGAGTATAATTTTCCTGCCTAGTACTGGTGGCCAAAAAGAAATGCTAGCAGTGTGCTAGTACTGGGTTCCAGTTGTATAGCAACCCAATTATTATTGAACTAATGTATGGGTGTTTGCAAGTCATAGAGGTGTGCTATACATGTCCACAAAGCCATGTGAGACATATTGGCAGTGATGGAGCCTGGTGATGCATGGACTGAGGAGAGCTGTCAAGACATGCCTGGGCCTCCAGAAGCTCAACTGTGCACTGCTGCCTCAAAACACATGCACACATTCAGGAAGTGAGTTAAGATGACAGACACAAAGGCTGAAGATCGGATGCTCCAACGTTTTGTAGTATAGGGACTGTCCAGGTGTTCAGCAGTCTCTATAAATTGGCTAAGTTGTAGAAGCTATGCTTTGTGCTTCCCATAATTTCAGTTAACTCAGTCATTTTGGATTTCTGACGGGGTTGAAAACTTATAGTCTCATAGCCAATCCTGGCTATTTACTTTGAGAGAAAAGATTTGAGAGAATGTTTTTCAGCTGACATTCATTGTATAGCCAAGAAAAAAAGCTAGGTTCAGAACTAAGTCTTTTAGTTAGGAGAGATGACAGAGGTTCTGGTTAGTCAACAAAATGATAGACTGGGAATTAGGTCTATCTTGTACCTTACTGACACAAATTGGTATAGTTATGCTCTAATTGTATTTTGAGAGAAAAGTTTTATTTTAACAGGAAGGGTGATATGTAGGAGGCGCTAAGGTGGAAAGAGTACGGGGAGGAAGAGGAGGAGGAGAGTAGGAGGAGAAGGAGAGGAGGAGCTAGGTGATGAGAGAGAGAGAGAGAGAGAGAGAGAGAGGGGGGGACGGGGAACATGGAGGAGGATGTTTACGTGTCTCCGCCAGTCAAAGATAGTTGATATATCTAGGTTGGGTATTGGGCTACACTTCTGATTGATATTGAGCATTACCAAACTTATAAAGCCTTTGATTAATATTTTAAAAATTGTATAAAAGCAAAAAGGAGAAGGGGACATGAGATAGAGGTTTTCTAGGGAAAGGAAATGGGGAAAGGAGATGGCATCTGAAATGTAAATAAAATATCCAATAAAAATAAATCAAAAAAGATGACAGACACATGGGACTCTTTCACATTGTAATACAACGTAATGCAAACAAGGCAATAATACATCACTCTGAAGGGGGAAATTTTATTGGAATATGGTCTAACCACTGCTGCATGCTGTGTTACCATGGAATGCCTGTACACCTTGTTATTCTCATGTGGGCAAAATATATCACCTCAAATCTAAAATATTCACAAGATCCTAAGCCTAACATAGAACGAAAGTCCAGTCTTCCACACATTCAGGACTTTGGACAGTTCAAGTCACTATTTAGTTCTCTTTCATTTGATCTTTACAGCTGCATTTGTTAGAGATGAAGACATATCAGGCATGGTGGTGTGTGCTGTTAGTCCCAGCTCTCAGAGACAGAGGCAGAGAGATCTCTGTGGTTCAAAGCTGGCCTGATCTACAAAGTGAGTTCCAGAGTCCCACAATGGGACTCTGCCTCGAAAATAAGGAAAAATATGCATTTTGAACATATGTACACTGATAACTGGGCTTGAAAATGTACAGTATACACTGGTCAGTGCTTCTGTTAATGCTGAACTAACCCACACATGAATAATAAGGACAATGCATTGATCACATAGAATTTACTGGATTTACCAGATATCTGCTGTGTAGTGTCTAAGTATGAAACATTGCTAAGTTGTGGGAACACAATGGAATTCTCTTTACAAGGCCAAGAGTCTGGCAGGGAAGTAGACACTGAATGACTCTTTGGCTCTCAATGGCAGCTTACCCACCTCTCTCTCTCTCTCTCTCTCTCTCTCTCTCTCTCTCTCTCTCTCTCTTTGAGGCAGGGTCTCATCTATCACATCTGGTCTTCAACTCGATCTTTAAAGTAATATCTCCAAGCATGACATTGAACACCTAAGTGTTGGAATGACAAGCGTGTGCTATCCTGCCTGGTTTTATGCAATGCTGAGAATCAAATGCAGAGCTTCACGTATGTTAAACACGCAGTTTACCAACAGACCCACACCTTCAGTCCTAACCAACCTGCAATCATTCTGCTCAGTCCACAGCAGCCATCCTGGCTATTTGAGATGGCAAACGCTAGCTGGCCATATTAGGATGTGTCAGATAAGCGAAAATTCCAAAGCTCGGTATGGCTCTGTTGAAAACAGTTTGATCAAATGTTTTGAAGTAGGGACTGACTGAGGACTCATAAACTGAGTTTGTTAACCTCCCTGAACTCTCCTTTGCCTATCAATCACTGAGAATGATGAGAGCTGGGAGAAGAATGAAGTGACCTAATCCATGCACAAGGCACTTAGAAACTTGTTAGCAAACAGAAGCATGGTCCAGCTCTCTGGAATCATCCTTGGACAACCGTCAGCACCATGGTCAGCTCCAGAACTCCAGGAGACTTCAGGAACTCCAAAGATGGGATGAAATGGCCTTCAGCTTGGCCCTGAACAAAAGGACTGCCATCCCCCCACGGACCCAGGAAGGGGATGTGATGATGTTTGGAACCTCTTGAGTCTCAAAGTTGAAGACGGGTGACTTAACCCATCTTAACCCACACAGATTGACTCCAAGTTTGAGTATTTCACACCCACCTCAGGTTCCCTTTCTTCTAAGTGTAAAAGATTCCCTGACTTATTGGCTCCTGATTAATTTCATTTATAGATTCTTTCATTTACATTTCCTGTATGTTTCCATCACTCTTGAGGTCATAGTGGGAGGGGTAGCCACCTCAGATGTACACATCCCCATCTGTTAGGAGCAACACAGCTGGTGGGTGCATCTGGGAGGAATCTCGAATGAAGATGCTACCATTGGACTTGACAGCCACGAACTATGTCAGCCATTGGCTCCGTAACTGGGTGGCCTCCCTAGGCAGTAAAGTGCTGTGTGGAGCTACACCTCTGGTCATTCTTTGGGGCCCTCTGTATCCACTCACCTGTTAATGGTCAACTTGTGCAGCAAGATGTTGCCAGATTTGGTCCTGTAAGTGACACTGTTGGGTTTGAACTTGCCTTGCCGAGTAACCATATCTTGCCTCAACCTAAAGGGACAAAAGAAATATGAGCAAGGAGTTAGGGCTGGAGAGAGGTGGGGACCTGGTGAGCACCCAATACTAGAGGAAGCATGGATGAGGTTGGGGTGGAGGCCAGCCATCAGCACGCCCTTCACCAGCTCCTCTTCCTTGCTGTACTCATTGCACTGAGCAGAGGCAGTGTGTAGTCACAGGGCTTTCCCACTAGGAAAGCCTCATAAATATTCTCTGAGAACTGCTTGGTGAGCCCTGGAGAGGCAAAGTCCGGTGTGAACAGAGGGCCTGCCTGAGGACTGGCATGGGAGCTCTGGGGGAAGTGGAGGCTCAGGAGTCCCTCTTGCAGGCCAGATGCAAAAGGGCTTCACACACTCTTCAGCCAGAAGAATTCCATATTGAGGGCAAGGCAAGAATCTGGATCCCTCACCCAACCCTGGCCCTGACACAAGTGAAGTCCAAATGATCAAAGTGAGAAACAAGTATAGGCTGGGTCACTTCCTGCTACAGAGAGCAGGTCTCATTACTGTGCAGAAGCTCACCTGGTAAGATGACGTTTTTGCTTTCAGGCAGGCCAGGGCCTCTGGAGCCGTTGTTCTACTCCTCTGATTTCTCACCAGCCAGGCAGAAAGCACAGGATCCCACCTGTAAAGGACCCTGCAGCTATGAACTGGTAGGTCCAGCTAATAGGGAAAGGGTGTAGCTGAAAACTGGGGGGAAGCACCCACCTGGCTCCCCGCTGGCATTGATGTGCAGAACCAGATCCGTCACAAGGTCCAAATCAAGTGCACACTCATCTTCAGACTGGAGTGGGGGAAGAAAGGGCACTCACAGTCATGGGGTAGGGGTCACACACAGGAACACAGTGGGAGTGAGCAGCCACTCAGTATGTAAACTCTAGCCCACACACACTTGTCCCACATAAAACATTATTATTCTCCAGTTTTTTAGGAGATTGGGTTGGGAAGAAAATAATGATCTATCATAAGGCTAGGGAGGAGGGAATTCAAAGGAAAGCTCCAGACCCTGGGGTACAGGAGTATCTCTCACCTCATGGTGCCGATGCCAGTGTGGATATTGATGTTTACCCAGCTTAGCCAAGACATCTTCCAGGTAGTGTTCCTTGATGGGATACATGAAGCCAGGTACCTTGATAACAGGGCAGCCCCCAAAGTATTGGGAAGATTGCTCATTAACTCCTGTAGCTTTCAGGAGCACTAGCTGCAGGGGTTGGTTGAGACCTTCCAGGCCCTTAAGCAGAATCAGCAGGGAGTCTGCTGTGTTCACATCCCACTCATGGACCTCATCTAAAATGATATGGCACACACCCTCCAGGCTGGGGTTGCTCTGCAACTTCTGAAGCAGTATACCCACGGTACAGAAGAGCAGTGCCCAGCCTCTGGGTGGAGGCTTGCTTTCCAAGAATACCTGAAAACACAGATTCTGAAGCAAGGAGGGGCCCAGTTCATGGCTGGCCCACTGCACCACAGGCACAGCTGAGATCCTGCGAAGTTGTGTGATGATCACAATGCAGTGGGAACCTCGACCCTCAGTCACGTAGTGCTCCAATAGCAGCTGAGGGATTCATGTAGTCTTCCCACAGCCTGTGTCCCCAGAGATGTCTACCACGGGTGTTGTTCAGGGCACTGAGAATAGTGTCCTAATGAGGGTCCACAGTAGCTGGGGGGCCTCCTGCCAGATTGGTCCTCTCCTCCACCACATTTCTAGCAGTCTCTGGCTCAGGCGCACCTCCTATGATTCTGACAGGGCATGCATGGCTTGCCTGTGATAGGGCCCTGAGTCCTTGCCTAAGGGCAAGATGTTATCAATCTGAAAGCTGGAGTTCTGGGGAAATCCATGAACTGTCCACCAGGTACTAGAGGACAAAGAAGCAGTAAAAATGACAGAGCACTTGCCTTCCTCCTCCATGCAGTCAGACCTCCAAAAGCTTCACCTGAGTCACATAGTTGGGGCACAATCCACAGAGCAGAGAACTTGGGTTATGGCTGCCCTGACACCTCGTAGGCATGACTAAGGGAACTTAGGGCCAGGGGAATAAGGTCCCCTGCTCAGTGGGAAAAGAGGTCTTCCTATGCCTGCTGTAGGCAGGAAGACTTCAGTCTGGAGAGAGAGACAGTGGGATAGAAGACCCGATGCTTACATGACTCAGGAAGACCTGAATTGTTTGAAGGATGAGCTCAGGCAACTGGATGGTACATGGCCAGTACTGGGTCTCACCGAGTGCACACAGGAGGCAAGGTTGTACACGGCATGGGTAGGTGGCTCATTATTCCTGTCAACAAGGCCCAAGCTCTATAGAAGGACATGTTATAGCTCATTCTATGTTCCTAGACCAGATGGGCTCAGAAACCGAGGGATACAGTAAGCAATCTGTCTTCTAGATTTTGGTTTTAGTGAATAAAGGATAAATGAGGAGATACTAAGATAGTGTCAATCTCCACAAAGTTATTAAACAGTCAACTAGTTAAAATTAATTTAGGAACTAAACTTTAGTCAGGCATGGCACTGCTGCCTAAAATCTCAGCACTTAGGAGGTAGAAGTAAAGCTTTCACAAATTCTAGGCTTGTATGGCATAACTCTATCTTAGGTTAATAATTTTTTTTAACGACTAAATGTTGCCCAGGCAGTGTGTGGCTCAAGAACAGCCTCTTGTGGTGTATCCACAGCTTTCAGGTATCCCAGACCAATCTCATCCCCACAAACTCCCAATACACACCTGAAACAGTGAGGCAGGCCCTGGAAGACCCTACTCCACAAACTCTCCCTGAGTATACTCATCATGGCTTCCCCACCCAAATCCTGCTAGCAGGTCCTGATGGTAACTTTCTGGACAGTGCCATCTGTGACCTCATCATACAGAAGCACATGGAATATCCTGTAAATGTCTGAACATGATAAAATAGTCCCTTTAAAGTGAAATGCTAGTTTGCTTCACTACATGCTTAAAATCACCTTGTGAGATGAAATATGACATTTAAGCAAATGTGAGCCCATCAGTTTTCCTTACCTTTGTGTTTCTTTCATGTCTCTGCTCAGTCCATGCTCCCCCCTGAAGGATGTCTTCCTACTTCCTCTACTTCTGCTTTAACTAAAACCTAGTGCTTAGACCACCAGAGGCCCTAATACTACCCCATTTGCTGTCAGCATGTGTCAGCTGGTCACCCAGCTGCCGAGCACTATGCCCCTTCCCAGACAGCTCCTCCCACGCTGAGCGGGACGTGTGCATATGAACTGAAATTTCAGACTGTTAAACACGCGCAGTGAGACCCAGCTCAGCTCGTCTACTCTCTCACTTCTCCTCCTGTTTGCAACGTTTTTCTGAATTTGTTTGTTTTTTGTTCTTGCGCTTCCCCCCCCCCCCCCCAGGGACAGAGTTTCTGTGTGTAGCCCTAGCTGGGCTAGAAACTCATTCTGAAGACCAGAATAGCCTGGAACTCGAGAGATTCACCTGCCTCTGCCTCCCAAGTGCTAGGATAAACTCTGAGAGCTGAGACTGAAGGAGCACAACCCTGCCACCACCACCCCGCTAGTTCTTTGTTTCTATTTTTTAGTACAGCTTTGTTATGTAGTCCAGGCCAACCCTGAGCTTCTGATGATCTTCCTGCCCTGCCTCCCAAGCATTAGGATAACAGTATAAAGTACCACCAAGTCATGGACTCCTCAGATTTTCCAAGTTCACCATCAGAGGGATGTAAGACATGGTTCCCAAAACCAAATTCACAAAAATATACCAGACCTCTCAGTAAAGCAGGCTCATTTCAATTCTGCAAACTGAAACTGAACCTTCATCACCATGCATCAGATGAACTCACTCCTCTTGTTAATCGGGCTCAATGCTAATTCCAAATCTGTAGCATTAGCTAATGCCAAGCTCCTTCAAGGGAACGGTTAGACAGAGCACAGTGGTATAGTGGCCACCAAGCATGAGGAATACCATATATTCAATCCCCAATACTATGAAGAAAACAAAGTTTGCCAGGCTTACTGGTATTCACTGATAATCGGACCATTTGGGATGCTGAGACAAGACTGTGAGTCAGAAGCCAACCTGAGCTACATAGCAGGTACCAGGCCAAGCTGAGCTGTAGTATATGGCCCTGTTGCAAATGGAAGCCAGCAAAGGGCAGGCTGGGGATGTAGTTAAGCTGGTTAGTCAGTCAGCTCCCTAGCACACGAAGCTCTGGGTTTAGTTCTCAGCACTGCAAGGTGGCATAGGCACCTGGGAGGTGGATGCAGAAAGGATAACCAGAAATCAAGGTTATCCTTCACTGTATATGTTAGCCTGGCATACACCAGATCTTGTCTTGAGGAGGGCATGTTTGCGACTCAGTCTGATGGCCTGAGTTGATCACTGTGATCCATATGGTAAAAGGAGAGACCTCCTGCATATTTCCTCTGACCTCCACATGTATGCCATGGTGTACACAATAAAAAAATGTTTTAAAAAGGGGTGGAGGTACACAACTTTCCAGATGAAGGACACAATGCCATCACCTTACTGTTTCTTTCTCAGTTTTCATTCTAACTGCGCATCAGGTTATCTTCTTGGTCACCATGGTGAACAGGATCTCTCTCGGTACCTAGGCTCTGACTAAGTGTTGAGGCTAAGCTCCCAGGCACAGTCTCTGTGCAGAGACTGGGAAAGCAGACAGAGTTGACAAATATGAGCAAGGATGGCCCACCAGCTCCTTTCCTACCTGAGTACAAACAGTCCAAGGCCTGGTGAGTTTTACTACCTAGAACAGTAAACCAATCTGTTATAGGCAAACGGACTTACCTTCAGTTTCTTGCAAGCCAAGGCTGCTGCCTTATTCTCAGCCTCAGTTTTGTGGTTCCCTTTGGTGACAAAGTTTATGAGACAGGCCCAGAGTAGATGAGTATAGCCAGCTTGGTCTTGGTGCCCACAGTATGGAACTGCATGAGGTTCTGAATGAAAGAAGTTACAAAAGGCAGGGAATGCAAAGAGATTGCTGGGCCATTTAAGCACTTCAAGGAACCCAGAGGTGGACTTAGCCATGATCTACAGGACCAAAGAGCCAGACCAGACTCGAATCATCCAGATATAGTTCTGTATGTACTGTGACTTCCTTTTTGTCCCTCTGCTTTATGTCCTTCACCCAATGACCCTATATGACCCTAGTTCTGAACTTGCTTCTCAATTTCTGTAGTAGAAGATGGGGTTCATACAGTGCTGCTACCTGTCTTCCTAACCCTCATCTGATTAGCACTTTCAGGAAAGTCTGGGGCCGAAACTGTAAACAGGAGTCAAATCCTAGGCATGTCCTGACAGAGTAAAGGCTTTATACCTCCTTATCAGACCTCCTGAGAGCCCTGCTGTAGCATCAGTGATGTCACTTACAGGCTAGGAATCAGGCACCTACTCCTACTCTTTGCATACTCGTAACCCACCACCTGGTTCCAGGTCTGGATCCTCTAATCAGTAGTGCCTACATATACTGTATGGCTGTTTTTACTTCTCCTCTGGCCCTGCTCCCTTATAATTTCTATCCAGCAAGGATCCTATATCCTTCTAGGTGGCCTAGGTAGGATCTAAGACAGATATTCTTATCCCTGCCCTATCCCCAAAGCTCCTGTCCTGCTTAGCCTTGGGAGAGACAGGCACAAACACATGGGCTGCTCTGCTCAAGCTCACATCTTCAGGAGAGCCAACTCACCTTAGCTGTGGAGGAGGATGTTGCAATCTGAATCACTTTGGCCAGAAGGTTCTTGGGAAGTGGAAACTGGGTCAGAGCTCTAATAGCACTGTCATCCTCTGTCATTTCAAAGGAGCCCCCCCAACACAAACAGTTGAGGTAAAAAAATATGCTGTCTTCTAGGTTAGTTCTTTGAGCCTTCAAGGTTGGGACATAGTGCTGATGTGACAGGTAGGTAGGAGGCCTGAAATGATGGGGTCAGGCTCTACTGCCTCTTCAGTCACACAGCAGAACCCACACTCCCTCAGCTTTCACAGAGGGAAGGAAGCAGAGGAAGACAGTAAGCAAAGTAGTCACTCTATGAACTCGAAAGAAGGGTCATGTACAGTCTGCAGGAACCCAGCCATAGCCCAAGACAGTAGTGTACTATCTCATCCCATCCACTCATATAGGGGGAGACACACTGAGCAACAAGATATGATGACTAAAGTGTTGAGCAGAGCCCTCCTATATCTAAAGGCTTAGAGAAGGTCAATCCTATGTCAAGATGTGGCCAGGGTCCCTGCATCTCTCTTAACAGTAGTGCCTTGAGTCCCTGAATGGGTTGTGGGAGTCTTGCTGGGTCTTGGACAGAAACTCTGTCACATCAATGGTCCCCTCTTCTTTTAGCTCTTGCTCCTCATCTTCCTCTTTCTCTTGGCCTAAGGATCGGTATAGTTCTCCAGGAATCCCTGGATGAATGTTTTCAGGATTCAGCTGCCACCAGGAAGTTGAAGGCATGGTGGATTCTGGGTGCCACCAGCTGTCAGCTGGAGACCCAAAACAATCAGCTAGCACTTGGCATTTGGCTGCATCAAACAGCTCATTCCGTGGACCCAGCAGACTCCAGCCCTGTTGGGTAAAGAAAACTATTAGGATCATACCATCATTACACCTCAGTCAGCTTGTGCTGGGCTCTGCTATGCAGACCTCAGCCCTGGCCAGAAATGAGAATAAAAAATACACTTAAATCCAGGTATGATGATGTACCCCTGTTATCCCAGCAGTGGAAGCTAAAAGAGAAGAATCTTGTAATCCAGGCCAGCATTACCGACACAGTGAAACCATCTCAAAAAACAGTAACAGAAAGAGAAGGAAGGAAGGACAAAAGAAAGGGAATGGGAAAAGATCTGAGAAATGTCTGGATCTGATAGATATGGGGGCAAGTATATAAAAACCCTATGTCTCGCAGGCCAGGGCAGGAAGACCACTTGAAGTTGTAAATAGATCTGCATGACTTGGTCTCAGTAAAACAAAAGAGAGAAATGAAATAAGCTAGTTCACTACACATCTTCAAAAGAATGAAACAGTGACAGAGCCCCTGGGCACAGTGGCTCACTCCTGTAGACACAGCACTCACTGAAGCAGATAAAAGATTAAGGCCCAGCTGGGTTCCATAGTTTGAGACCAGCCTGAACAAAACAACCAAACAAAGCAACAAACAAATGAATAACAAAAAACCCATAAAACAAAAGTACAGCAAACCCAAAAAACAAAACAAAACAAAACAAAACAACAACAACAACAAAAACCCAAGGGGTGTATGCCTTTAATCCCAGCACCCAGGAGGCAGAGGCAGGTAGGTCTCTGAGTTTGAGGACAGTCTGGTTTATAGAACAAGTCCTAGGACAGCCAGGGCTATACAAAGAAATCCTGTCTGGAAAAGCCAAACAAACAAAAACCCAGGGAACCAGAGGAATGTAAGATACAGCAAACAGTGATCTGCAAGGCCACAGTAACAGGGCTATTAGGAAATGAGTGGCCACAACATCAAATAGATACCATTTCTAACACAAGAACCCTGTTAGATATATACCAGAAAATAATCCAAAATGTTTTTAAAACCCTCTGTAAAATAAATATTCAGTATGGATTCAAAAGTCAATGGAAACTAAGTTGCACAGGTGTTTACTGCAGTAACTTAGCCAACAAAGAGATCAAGGAGTAGGCTGTAGAGATGGCTCTGTCTGTAGGAGAATGTGCTGCTTGCACAGAGGACCTTACCTCACAACAGCTTAGGATCTGAAGCTTGTTTTTTAGGTACTATATTCACATGAACACACTGATTCACATACACATATACAGATGCTTACATGTATAAGGTGTAGGAGCAGCAGCTCAGTGGTTAAAAGCACTAGAAACTCTTCTAGAGGATCAGAGTTTAATTCCCAGCACCCACATGGAGTGTTACAAACATCTGTATGACTCCAGTCTCAAGGGATGTGTCACCCTCTGCTGGCCTTTATAAGTACCACACATATACACACACAAAGGTAAACACCCATATAAACACACAAAAAAGTTAAAAATCTTAAAAAAAAAAGGAAGAAAGAAAGAAAGAAAAGAGCTACAAACAAAGCAGTCAATGGTGGGTGGAAAGCTTGCCTTCCATGTGCCCTTCAGCACAGCAAAACATACAGAAAAAAAGAAAACAAGAAAAAAATACAAATTTTAACAGTAACAAAATGAATAATATACTCAGGTTAAGATGTTTATTCTAAAAAGACAGAATACTTGGACAATGAAGAGAATAAATATAGAATGAAAACACACTCAATAAAATCCCTACCAAAACCACAAAGAAAACGTCAAATAAATAAAAAAAAACAACAAATGTTCTAAAACTCACAAAATATCACAACAGCTCCCAACAGCCAAAACAATCTCAAGAAATTCGAAGTTAGAGAAATTACACTTCCTTTCTTAAATACAAAGTGCAATAATCAGATGAGTACAGGGTCAAGGTTGCCACATATCTTTAATCCCTTTGCCCTTTCCTGATCTTCATAAACACCAGGCACAAGTGTGTTATACATGTATGCCAGCAATACACACAAAATAAATATCATTGAAATTTTTTCTCTCAAACCAGTGTTGGGGGCACACACCTTCAGTGCTAACACTCAGGATTAAGTCCCAGCACTTAAGCAGGCACATAACCTGCTCTAGAATAGTCTATTCCAGACAAGCCAGGGTACAGTGAGACCACATCTGAGAAAAAAAGTTGAGGCTTTTTTAAAATTTTATTTCATTTTTCCTTTCAATTTTACAATAAGACATAGGCTGGGGAGTCAGATAGCTCTGTCCGTAAAGAACTTGCCAAATGAACATGGAAGACCTGAATTCAATCCCCAACTCTGATGTAAAACTCCAGGTAGTGGTGGTGCACACTTATAATTCCAGGGCTGGGGAGGCAGACAGGTGAATCATGGAACATGGTAGCCAGACAACCAGGCCAGATGTGAGATACACCTTTAGTCCAAGCACTCAAAAAGCACAGGCAAGTGACCCTCTGTGTGTTAAAGATAGCTTGTCCAAGCACTCAAAAAACACAGGCAAGTGACTCTCTGTGTGTTCAAGGATAGCTTGGTCTACATCTGTAGTTCTTGGCCAGCCAAGCTACACAGTGAGACCTGGTCTCAAACAAGCAAATGAATAAACAGAAAAAATATAAAACCTTCCCTCAGAATGATCCTGTGAGGTTAGGCTGGACAACACTTGGAACAGGAGTCATCACCATCACTTCTCTCCTGCATCACTTGTTACACAAGAGACCAAAACCATGAAGTGCTGCAAGGGCCTCTTTGACAAGATGAGTACTCCTTACCCCACCTGCTGTATGCTCTCCCTGAACAAAGCACTTGGAGTCCTGGTGATTCCTCAGATTGAATTGTATTATGAGGTTCTCTTCTGAGTTCACAGGGGCACACATCTATAAGTCATTTTTCATGTGTATAGAATACCTTCAGGATCTGGGAAGTGGAGACAGGATAACCAGCAATCTAAGGCCAGATCCTGTTACGGAGTAAGTTCTAAGTTAACCTAGTCTGCACAGAACCCTATCTCGACAAAAAGCAAACGATCAGTGCCACATGCCTTTGATTTCAGCATTTGGGAGGCAGAGGCAAAAAGATCTGAGTTCAAGGTCAGAGTGGTCTCCAAAATAAATGCCAGGACACCCATGAATAAAGAAACCCTGTCTAGAAGAACAAAAACAAACAAATACAAAACAGAATTTTTTCACCTCTTTCAAAAAGAATCTGAAAAGAAAGAGTAGCCAGTCTCCTCTGAGTCAAACCAGTGTTTCACTTAGCCATCAGTAGAGTTACCTTTTTTTTTTTTTTGGTCCATTACTGTGCTCATAGACTAGCTTGTCTTTTTCATGTGAGATGCCAAGGGTTCTTCTGATTATGATGTTGAGGTTTTTAGGCTGTGGAAACTATTTTAATAGGTCTCTCAAAGCTAAGAAAATAAGAATAAAATAATTACAATTATTTTTGAAACTCCATAAAGTAGATAGGTAAGTGTAGGGGTGTGTGTGTGTGTGTGTGTGTGTGTGTGTGTGTGTGTGTGTGTATCAATCAAAGTCACTCTGGGCTGAAGATGTTGACTCAAACACTCAATGGAGTTAGGAGTCCTTGGAAAGTGCTGGATGGTCATTAAACTGTGAGTCTGATGTCTAAAAGAAGGTACTACAAACAAACAAACAAACAAACAAACAACTCAAAACAGGGTGGTGGTGAAGAACACCTTTTACCCAGCACTCAGATGGCAGAAGCAGGCAAATCTCTGTGATCAAGGCTCACCTGGTCTATAGAGTCAGTTCCAGGACAGCCAATGCTATACAGAGAAACCGTATCTCAAAAGCAACAACAACAACAAATCCAATCAACCAAATGACTAAAGAAAAAAAACTAAAATTATCTTCCACCTATACACAGTAGAGATCAAGACCATCCTAAAGCAGTTCACACAGTTAGAAGGACAGGCCCCTTGCAGATCAGGATGAGATCCAGATTCTAAAGATCATGCCTCCACTCTCAACTAACCCAAGCACTTTGCACAAGTCCTCTCTAAAGCTCACAGGAAGGGCTCACAGCCAAGGCAAGGCATGAGCCAATCCTCCTATCTCCCTGACATAAGGGCAGGGGCATCAGATACCAGGAGGCCATCTCTTCCGTTTCACTCATTCTCTCATTAACCTCTGAACAAAAATGCCTGAGATACCTCATCTAGCAGCAGTTCCTGCCAGACACAGGGCTTATGTGGACCACAAGGAGGCAACATGGCCCAGCTCAAAACAAAATGAAGTGACCATTCACACAGAGTCAGAAATCTTCAGAGGAGAAGGCTTCAGAGGTCTTCTCATTGCCACCTTCAGTGTCTGGCATTACATTCAACTTATAGCACTCCACAGTGGAACTGATCCATATCATGTACTTGGTCCATCATAATCATTTGGGAAGTTTTCACATAGCAGTGGGTAGAGTATTCATCAATGGGTACCTGAGAATGCCAGCAATGTTCAGGTAGGGTCTGTATTTAATTCTTATGCCCTTTAAAAAATTCATTTATTGCTGGGCAGGTGTTGAAAACTTTAAAACCCATCACTTGGGAGACAGATACAGGCAGATCTCTGTGAGTTTCAGGCCAGCCAGGGGTATAGAGTGAGACCCTGTGTCAAAAAAAACTTATTACTGGTATGTACACATGTATGTGAGGTCAGAAGACAGCCTGACAAACCTGTTCTCTCCCTACACTGTGATCAGGGGCTGGAACTTGGCTTTATCTACCAGACTTGGACATAAGCGATTTTACCAGCTGAGCCATCTCACCAGTTATGTATTTTGAAAACATTCTTCCAAAACTTCTGATATAACCTGGTTATCTAGTTTGGGATATTTACCTGGGGTAGACTTCTGTGTCAACTAGCACAATAGGAGGGTCCTGCCTGGACCACTCTCCTAAAGGCAGTGTTATAAATCATGTAGGAATCAAGTAGTTACTAACAGTACTTAAGCAGACTCAAGGAGAGTTGAGCCCATCTTGCAGCCCTGCTTTAAGTACAGATATGCACAGACACCACACCCCCAGATCTTCAAGACGGGTAAAGGCCAGCTGCCTCATTCCACCTATCTTAATTGCCATGATGTTCTCAGCAGTTCTATTCCCTGCACTAGTCATGAACAATGAAACTACCGGCTACCAAAGAAGACTTTGTGTCTCTATTTGACTTTCTGAAATTCTAAGTGTATTTGGGGCTAAGTCCAGCTGTGACGTCAGAGCTAATCCTCAACCTGGCAGAAGTAGGATATTCAAGTGATTTCCCCTGATCCTTCTACATGCAGGTATGCTGGGTTCTAGGTGGACCTAAGACATATTCTGAAAGGCAAGGCAGAGACTCACAGATGTAAAAAGTTTAAATTACTTTCAAGAATAAAGCTTTGACCTGCGAGGCCGACCACTGTCCTGCATCCCTCGCTAATCTTCCCTAATCAAGGACATCAAAGCCAAATCTCAGGTTCACTATCCTCACCGTTCACCATGCTTCCGTCACCCTCCCCAAGCTCGCTAGGGGCCACCTCTGATTCAACCACAGCAGCTTCCTAAATGCCATCGGGGCTGACAAAGCTTGATGAGAAGCCATGCAAGCATCCTTGTCCCCCGGCAGCACCGGTATCCAGCGACCAGAGGAGCAAAGAGACACCAGCAGCCTGCACCATAAGCTGCCTGGCAGCCACTATCGCAATCCCACCAGTCCCCTTGGTCCCAGACCACACAGTACCTTTGAGGGCTCAGCAAGCAGTAGCAGTACACCCTCTGCTGGCTGGGGAAGCTCGCTGCCAACCTGAGAGGAAGGAAGCTAGGCTGCAGCTTGGATGCAGCTAGGATGCATATCACAGCCTATGCCTCCTCACCTGGAAATCCAAACCACAGATTAGGCATCTGGATCTCAACCAGGAAGGGGAATAGGATGCTTTTAGAAAATAGCGCTAGGAATTTGCCCAATGTTCATTCAAGAAACTGAGCCAAGTTCCCTCCAGGTCCTACACATGGTAAATTTCTTACAGGCTGCTTTCTATCGCCTGACTTGGTTGTAGATACAGTGCTAACGAAACAGTGCACCCATCTCCTACAGGTAACTCCGGTGAAGACTCTAGAATAGGGAAGACCTCTCAAATATAAACTGATTTTATTCCTTGGACTGGAGTCAAGGGGAAAAACACCTACTTTTGGGCACTGTACCAAGAAGTAAACTGACTCTACAATTAAGAGTGGAGTCCTGCTGTTCCTCACTTGTGTGAAGTCTGTGCAATGCCACTTCTGAACTACTAAGCCTGGATTTTATTCCTCTTCTGTCTCTTAGGGCTCTTGAGGACTTGGGAGGCTGGGAATAAGACTGGATCTGAAAGCAGTGCTGTGTGGAGAGTGGCCATCAGAGTCTCAGCCATGAGAGAAAGCTTTTCACAGTGGTTGGCAGTTTAAGTTGGGAAGAAGAAATTTGTTTCATTCCTGCCACGACTTGAATAATCCCCTCAAGGGCTCATTAAAAACATATCACTGCTAGGTATGGTGCTATTTGTACATTTAATCCCAAAACTTTTAAGGCAGAAGCAGGTGGACTACTGAGTTTGATGCCAGCCTGGTCTACCAAGTGAGTTCTAGGACAGCCAGGACTACACAGAGAAACCCTGTTTCAAAAAATAAAATAAAATAAATAAATAAATAAATAAATAAATAAATATATAAATAAATATATAAAGCATATTATTAAGCTGGTTATAGTGGTGAAAACCTTAAATCTGGGCACTTGGGAGGAAGAGGGAGGTGGATCTCTGTATGTTTGAGACCAACCTGGTCTTGCAGGACTGCCAAGGTACACAGAAAAACCATGTCTTGGAACTCGGCACTCAGAAGCAGAAGCAGGACTGCCACATGTCCAAGTCTAGCCTGGTGTCCATGGAAGGACTGCCACATGTCCAAGTCTAGCCTGGTGTCCATGGAAGCTATAGGCTAATGTGGGTTATACACTGCAACAAAAGATAAAACAAACAAATAAAACCCTACAAAAAACAGGTCTGGGGATGGAGTTTAGTTCATAGTGCTTGCCCAGACTCCATAATTATGTTCACTAGATCTGACCATCAGCACTGTATGGTGGGAGCATGTTTCTGAATTTCACATTGGGTAGTGGAGTCAGGAGGATTGAATGTTTAAGGTCATTTCTGGTAATAGAAAATAAAAAGTGTTGAGGCCAGCATGAGCCTCTATCTTTTGTTTCTTTCTTTGTTTTTGAGACAGATATATCCCTGGCTGTCCTAGAATTCATGCTGTAGACCATGCTGGCCTCAAACTCACAAAGATCCACCTGCCTCTACCACCCAAGTACTGGGATTAAAGACATACACCACTACCACCTGCCTACATGAGCCACTATGCACATGCTGGACAGACATATATGAAGGCAAAACATCCATACACATAAAATTAATCTAAGAATATATAAATAAGCCAGACAACGGCCAAATACCTCTAACTTTGAAGTCATCCTGATAAACAGAGAGAATCCCAGGACAGCCAGGACTGCAGAG
The DNA here is from genome assembly GCA_019844195.1 of Rhabdomys dilectus. Lineage (NCBI taxonomy): Eukaryota > Metazoa > Chordata > Mammalia > Rodentia > Muridae > Rhabdomys > Rhabdomys dilectus. The sequence goes on from JADRCG010009315.1 coordinate 728,353, forward strand.
AAACCTTGTCTATATATTTACTACATATACATATAAATGTACACGCAGATGTGAGAGCACTCGCGCGCGCGTGCACACACACACACACACACACACACACTGCAGAACATGATTTTCCAAGGACTTTGCATTTGGTAGTGTGGCTCATTACATTACTTTGCCAGAAGTCTAACCAGTCCTCAAAGACCATAAATAGCCCATTTTTCTTCAAAAGAATGAAAATATTTACCAAGTCAGGGTTGGCACAACAGTGGCTGAGGATAAAGCGAGAATTGCATTGTTTCAAAGTTGAAGGAAACAAGTCTGAAGAAAAGACCCTCATCTAGAAGTGACCCGCCCATCAAGACCCCTAATTAATGTGCTCTGCTCTGCTTGGTCAGCCACAGTGCTATGTGTATGGATGTTTTGCCTGCATGTATATCTGTCCACCAAGTGCACAGTGGCTCATGTGAGCGAGTGGTGGCAACGCATGCCTTTAATACCAGCACTTGAGTGGCAGAGGCAGTGGATGAATTCTAGGCATAAGTGTGTTCATGCATGATTCTCAGCTTTGCTTCCAAAGAGGCCGTGAAAGAATATACACCGAGTAGAAGATGCTATGAACTGCTAATGTCTAAGCTTCATGATAGGAACATGAGGATCTGCTGTGTCATTTTCTCTGTTTTTAAAAACTTATTTTAAACAAATACTTAAAATCTTATGTTAAAAAATGAAAACAAAGAAACCAAGGGGGCTTGGTTTGGTGGCTTGGTGGCTAATAGCAGTCCTTTTAGAGGACCCAGATTAAATTCCCAGTACCCACATGGTGGCTCAGACCTGTTTGTTAGTAACTCCAGTACCAGGGAATCTACCACCCTCACACAGACACATGCAGGCAAAACACCAATGAACATAAAATAAAAATTTATCATAAAGAAAAATGAAAGAAGGTAGGCATTGTAGCTCATGCCTATAATCCCAGTATGTAACAGCTTGAGGCAGGAAGATTTGAGAGTATAAGGTCAGCCTAGGATTCAAAATAAGACCCTGTATCTAAAACTAGATCCCCACAATCCACAGAAACATGGAAGGAGAGAACTGACTCAACAAAGCTGTCCTTTGACCCCTACCAGACACACATTATATATACGTTTATACACAGTAACAACAAATAAAACCCAAAAAGAAAAAATCATGCCAGGTGGTAATGGTGCATGCCTTTTATCCCAGCACTTGGGAGGCAGAAGCAGGTGGATCTCCAAATTTAAGGCCAGCCTGGCTTATAGATATGAGTTCTGGGATAGCCAAGGCTACACAGAGAAACCTTGTGTCAAACAAAACAAAACTAAACAAAACAAAACCCTGTATCATGTAAAGAATGTGGAATAATAATAAAAATCAATTATACAGAGTTCTCAGAGCTGGCATCATCTTGAGCAAATTTTTCACTACATAAATACAAGTGACTTCTGTAAAATCAAGGTAGCTCTTCAGACAAGTTTCGGAAGACTTCTGTTTCTATGATCTACTCCCAAGTGTTCAGAGTGGGTAGTAGCAAATCATTAACTTCACACCAAATCCAGGCAACTGCTGTTACTGTAAGGTCTTTGTTGGTATTTGAAACATAGTATCCTTTACAATAGTCTTGCCTTGTACTTGCTATTGCTAGCTAGCCAAAGATGACCTTGAACTACTGATCCTGCGGACAGCAGGGAGTACAGCGGGTGCCAGCACATCTGAGTTATTCAGTTCTGGGAGGCTGAATTCTAGTTAGGAAAATACTTTTGCCAACTGAAATGCATCTTTAGCCCTATAAGAACGTTTGAATGAAGCACAGCTATGCTAATTTGCTTATGTAATATCAGTTACTGCTTTCCTGCTATCCTGGCAGAGTTAAATGCAACAGAAAAACTTGACAGAAAATCCTGAAATATAACTGGGCATGGTGGCTCATGAATCTAACCCCAGCAGTAAGGAGGATGAAGAAGGTAAATCTCTGAGTTCCAGGACATCCTTGTCTACATACAGAGTTCAGGCTAAGCAAAGCTACAGAGTGAGAACCTATCTCAAAATAAGTATACACATACATACACACACACACACACACACACACACACACACACACACTATATAAATAGGTTATTTAACTTAGAGCTACTTCTTTAAATTAAATTTATATTTTGTTAATTTTTAGTATATATGCATGTTTGTGGTTCTCCTTCCACCATGAGTGCCAGGAATTGGACTCAGGTCATCAGGATAGCATGGCAATAACGATTACCTGCAGAGCCAACTCAGTAGCTCTCAGAGATATTTCTGTCCACTTCTGGATCAGGCAGAACATCGCCACTAGACAATCAAGGTGTAAAGGATCTGGGTCTGCAGGGGAATGTTTAGGAGCTTAAGCTTTGCTTATATTTTGATTCATGGTATTACCCTATAGGCCAGACTGAACTACAACTAATTATGTAGCCCAGGCTGCCAAAAACTTGTAGCAATCCTGTTTTTGCCTCAGCCTCCCATGTGCTGGAGTACAGATAGAAGCTCATATGTTTAGAAAGTAAAACTTTAAAGCACCAAAAGACAATAGAAGGAAACCCAAGACAACTAGTGCAATGTGCAAACCACAGTACGTTTGAAGGAAATAGGAGACTATGAACACCTAAAACACTGGAGCTCTCAGCCAGCATGTGGCCACTTACTCAACTTATCATATTCAAGATGATAAGACATGGTCAAGCTGACTGGAGATATAAAGAAAAGAAGAGCTATCGAGTCAGGTGAGCACCACCCACATGTGAAAGCCACAGATCCCTTAATCAGGAAAAACACAATTGCATAAGGAATGCACAGGAAAGAGCACACTGTGGCCTTGGGCCTGGGCCGATTATCCTGCAGGGTTTCTAGTGCTCCATGCCTCAGTTCAGGTCAGGAAGGAAAGATGCAGAGGACATCTACAGGTAAGGTTTTTGTTTGTTTGTTTGTTTTTTACATATTCACCCTTATTTTGGAAGGAGACTTTGGTAAGAGATTGGTGGTAGTATGGGGACAAGTCTGGAAAGGAGATGATTTGTTTTTTCAAGATAGGGTTTCTCTGTATAGTCCTGGCTCTCCTAGAACTCTCTCTGTAGACCAGGCTGGCCTCAAATTCACAGAGCTCTGCCTGCCTCTGCCTCCCTAGTGCTAGCATTAAAGGCGTGTTCCACCACAGTACAGCTATACAGCTGAGATGATCATTTTTTGCTTTTAATTCCAACTGTCTTCTGGGTGCTATTTATTTTATTTGACCACTAGTGATACTATTTTTACCACATACCTTCTCTTTCTATGAGTATGGGAGATAAAGTATAATGTACTAACGTAGCCAAGGCTCTTGAGCCTCATGTTTTCCTCCTGTTGGATTACAGGTGCTTATGCCCACATCTGGCTTTCACAGCCCCTTAGAATTATTTATTTACTTCATATATGTGAGGACACTCTTTCTATCTTCAGACAGAAGAGGGCACCACATAAGATCCCATTGCAATTGGTTGTAAGCCACCATGTGGTTGCTGGGAATTGAACTCAGGCTGTCTGGTAGAGCAGTCAGTGCTCTTAACCACTGAGCCATCTCTCCAGTCCCTCACAGCTCTTTCTTAAAGGCAGATTCCAGTGAAGTCTCTAGATTACCAAGTGCATTACCTAGAAACCACCTACCAGGAAATGAAGGAAAGAGTATTTCTTGAGCTACAACTTCAAAGCCACCTGTGCAATCTCAAAGGAAAAAGAAAGAGGAGGAGGAGGGGGAATACAGCTTAGTGCTAGAGTGCTGGCATTGTGTCTGTGAGGCCTGATGTTAAGGGCCTTCCTAATACCACCACCAACAGCACACTCACACATGCACGCACCCACAGAGACACACAAACAAAACAGAAGCAGCATGGGGGAAAATGCTTAAAAAAGCTTAACTGTCTATGCACATCAAAATGTCTTCTGTACACTCTGTGGATGCCTTCTGGAGGCCCAGCAAGAGAAGTAGGGTGCAGACCTATGGGTCACCACACAGAGCAGTTATCTATCCCGAGAGCATAGTATATTTCTTGGCATTCAAGGAGGAACGACCTACCTGACTCCTGGCTAACCCAAACAAACAGTCTTTGAGCTTAGCCACAGCACATCTAATGCTCTCAGAGCCACTCACCTGCCATGTTAGAAATGTTAACGTTCAGCCTTTCCAAGTTAAAGGGCATCTTAAGAAAGAAAATAAATAAGGGCAATCAACTCTTGTTTTAGCAATGGTAGGGGTGGTATTTCTGTAAAACCTAAGTCAGGTAGTCAGAAGGGTTGCAAGTATGTATTTCTACTACACTGTTGCCAGAAGTCAGGGCTGTGATAGAGCGGAGGGCAATGAACTGGAAACTGCCTGAAAACATGGCAGCATCACAGCCACAGAGACTGCTCCCCACACCTTTAAAGCACTGTACAGAAACTAAACTAAACAGGCTCATTCCAGATGTAGCAAAGACTCTGTGACTTAAAATACTGTTTTTTTCCAGTAGGCAGAGGAATATGAACAGGTGGTCCCAGCAGGAAAGAGAGCCTGTCAAGACTAAAGGGCCATCAGGAATGTTGGTCTTCGCAAATGGAGAAAAGACGTAAGCCTGAGGGAAGGAAAAGATGCTCCTGTGCTCTGACTATTGACTCTATTCATACATATTGATCTGAGGTGAACCATTCATCATTCATCTGGGTATTGAGATACTCCTCCCTGTCAAAAATATATGTCATATTGCCAAAGAATCATCAGGTAGACTTTAATGACAGTAAAATGTCTTGAGGTGCTGGGGAAGATAGTATGCAAGCATCCAAGATGGAGGGTGCCAGGCGGAGTCAGGGCTCTGTTCTGACCCTGTTTCAAGCATTTACCTTTTGAACAAGAAGAGCCCAGGCATTCCCACTAGCCTAGAAGCTTCTCCATCTGGTGCTTAACAACTTAACTCTTCCTAACATTCCTTTCAGGTCACATATAAAGACTCGTGGAGACTCTATCACCCAAGGTCATAACCAACAACCATGAAAAACCTATTATAAGTTTTTTCTCACTTGAGGGGTCTGTGTTCTTTGCCAAACCCACCCTCATGACTCACATTCCAGAAGCATTCCCCAGTAGAGGCCACCTACCCATGCATCTCAGGCCAAGCTCTTACTGAGAGCAAGACTCCTCTCTTACCTCGAGCGATGGTCCCTCCAGGGGCAGGGTTGACACTGGAAGCTTGCATTGATCCTGCCTGTGCTGAGAAAGAAAACATACAGGGTGGCAAGTTCTTGCCCTTCACAGTGGACAGTACTGAATTAATTCACCCAGAGAATTCAAGTGGACCTCAGGAAAGTACTGGAGAACCAATACCAGGTTCTGAGGACCAGGGCAGCAATGCTATACTGTAATTGACTTATAGACACACCAGAAACATCCTTGTAGAAGATCCTTTCTGACTCTCTAGAAGCCCTCAGACTACATCTACCCTTTATAAAGTTTATGATTGCTTGGCTTTGTTTTTCTGAGAGAGCATATCAAATAGTCCAGGATGACCTTGAACTCATTATGTAACCAAAGATAATTTGAACTCTTAGGTCCAAGACCTGGAATCACAGGTCTATGTCATCACATCTGACCTCTCTATGAGTCTTAACACACATCCTATATGATTTGCTTTAGTCATTTGTTGTTTAAGACCTGGTTTCTTTGTGTAGCCCTGGCTGTCCTAAGAACTAGACCTGTAGACCAGATAATATGAGTTCAATCCCCAGATTCACATAGCAGAAAGAGACAACTGACTCTGACCTCTATAAGTGTGCCACAGAACACAAATAAATACAACTATAATTTGAAATGTTAAAGTGATCAAGTTGTCACACCGAATGTTTCATTTAAGAGATTAAATACTGGGGGCGGGGGACTAAATCCTACGTAAACAAGGGCCTACAAATGATATTACATTTTATTTTTGTATTTACTTATTTGTGTACATGTACATTATTACATGCCATAGTGTGCGTGTCAAAGTCAGAGAACTCTCTGGAAGCCGTTCTTTTCTTCTACCATAAGTTCTAGGGATCAGACTCAGGCTTTCAACCTTGGCAACCAGCACCTTACCTGCTGAGCCATCTTTTCAGTTCACATATTGCCTTTTGTTGTTGTTGTCACAGGGTCTCACTATAATAGCCATGATCGGCTTGAAACCCACAGAAATGCAACTGTCTCTGCCTCCCAATTGCTGGGATTAAACGAATGAGCCACCACACCTGGCCACAAATTACTTTTATCAGAAGCTCCAAACTTTTGAGATACCTGAAGTAAAGTTAAAACAGCAGAAGCAGCTTGGACCTCCACCCCTGCACTGCCTCAGCAAGCCTGTTTCCATCCAAGTGTATG
>JADRCG010009316.1:0-17771 GCA_019844195.1 Rhabdomys dilectus
TTGTCTGCTGCATAGCAGGGTAAGGAAGGTGGAATGAGGGGACAGACAGAACTACAGCTTACCTAGCGTAGAGGGGAGGGATCCGGATGGGGTTTGGCTGTAGGTCGGAGGCAAGAGAAGACAAAGTCATTTAACCGAGTTTCCTGAGGGGAAGGAGAAAAAAATTCCATCGTGCTGAAGTTTTACCGGTGCCCTTTAAAGGGAGAGGAAGAAAGGACTAAACTGTAGAAACAGAAAGTCATTATGCATTGGAATTAAACGTTTACTCAAGTTTCTATGAGAGGACAGGAGTTTGCGTCCGGATTTGTAGAGTGGGCAGGGTTGTATAGTCTTACAGCGTTTAGGTGGGAAGTGTGGAGACCTGGTGAACTTGAAGTATACGGTAGGATACGCTAAATGGCTTCTCCAGTTTTCCCCAGCAGAGGAAGCGATGTAGTGAGAATTCTGGAATTTTGGTTTCTTGAAAAAAAAAATTATAAGAAGGTGCTTTTGTTTTGGTTCCAGGCGTAGGGATGTGGGGCTGCTTCGGACTGCCAGCAGCAACTATGATTTGTCTTGTGCTCTAGAAGAATCGTGGTTCTGTTTGCGGCAGATAGTTTTTGTGATTGTGTTATATTTGGAATTCTGGGAACTTTTCAGAGAGTATATAAATGTTGGGCTGGGAGCTGGGGTGGGCCAGTTGTTGGTTATATAGGTAGGAGGTTGTTTGTGGTTTGTTAGTAGCTGAGGTCAAAGGAGAAACAAAAGAAAAGAAATCAGATTCAGGAATTTTCCTAATTCCTTTCTCCACTCTATTCTTGTTTCTTTCCTGTCTAGTGTTAAGGGATATAAAGGAGGAAAGGATAACGGTGGGAAAAAAAAGAGAACCCACAAAGTAGCAAAGACCAGCTGCCAAGGGACATGGAGGATCAGAGATGTATAAGGGGAACTAAAATTACCCTCAGTCCCAGGGAGGCTAACTGTAAATATTCATACATGTGGAGAGCTCTTGGGGCCGATTCTAGGAATTTGGCAGGAATTTGACATTAGATTAGGACGCAGAGGTAGGCTCAAGCAAGAATTTGACTTTAGACTAGGACAAGAAAGTAGGCTCAAGGCCTTGATCATCTTGTAAGTCCCTGAATACCATGGGCCTTTGTTTATTGTCTTGTTTGTTCCTTGACGTAAAACTGACTAGTACTAGGTACCAGTACTAGTACTTTGCATGTATTTAGAATGGCATAAAAATTGACTGGAGAAAAATAAACCTGGTTCAGCCTCAGCACTGGCTTGAGTCATGTTATAATGTTGTCTAATTGCCTTTTTCTTTTCAATCCTCGCTCCCTCCCTTGAGACCCTGTTGACTGACTGAGCTGGCTTGGTCACACACAGGGACTGATTTGTATGCTACACATGGAGAGGATGTGGGTTCTGGTAATCCCAAGTATTAGGTAACCTGTGTTTAGGTTTGCTCCTAATGGCAGATTGGATCAGGGGGAACCTGAAGTCTGCCCTGACCATAATTTGGTATGTTTGTAATTCTCTAGACAGCTCAGAACAACAAAGAACTCTGTTGTGTTCCTTATACTGTCTAGTATTCTACTTCTAGGGTCTGGTCTCTTTATATTCTGTTCTGATTGGTGTAGTCTTGTCTTACTTGGAGTCCAGACATTCTGATATTCTCATAATGCCTAGAGCCTACTGACCTACCCTTCTTAACCCACCATTTGTGTATTCCTTTGAGGTTTCTAAATAGGGTCTCGGCACATGGTCATGCTTTTTATGGCTAAAATAGACTACATATTGTTCTCAATTTTTACTGCAGTTAATTTTTTATATTTAGCATTGACTCAGATTATTATGCTACTTTTAGACTGATAGTATTTCCTTGTATTTTTTTCATTCATTCATTCATTCATTCATTCATTCATTCCATTTCATCCTGGATCACATATATCCCAGACTATCCTTGAACTTTGTAGCTGAGGTTATCCTTGAATTCCACCCCCCCCCCCAGTGCCAGGAATACAGATTGAGCCACAATGTCCATCTTTCTGTGGTGCTGGTGTAGGAGCTCAGAGCTTTGTGGCATATCAGGCAAACACTGATGGTTGAGGTAAATCATTAGTCCTCCTTGGAATTTCTTAGCTTTCAGAAGGACCATCCTGTGAATAAGTAATTGATCCCTTTATTAATGTTTCAAATTAAATAATCCTGGCTGTTTGGCAGACTATTATTGTGTGACGCAGTTGTGGAAAATAGCCATTGACTGATGGTTTTATATTAGATGTCAGTGTGCGTTTGTTTATGTGGTTCATCTAATGGTTCAATAGAGAGCTTTATTATTTTAAGGAGGCAAGTTCTCTTTTCAGCTAAAAGTTGGTTCTTATTTTTTAAAGTTAAAGTTGGGTTGTGGTGGTGTACACCTTTAGTCCTAGGACTTTGGGAGGCAGAGGCAGGTGGATCTCTGTAAGTTCGAGACCAGCCTAGCCTACCAGGTGAGTTTCAGGACAGCCAGGGATGAACAGAGAAACGCTGTCTTGAAAAACAAACAAACCAAAAAAGTTAATTAATTTTTTGTTTGATTTTGTGTGTGTGTGTGTTTGTGTGTATGTGTGTGTGTGTGTGTGTTTGTGTGTATGTGTGTGTGTGTGTGTGTGCGCGCGCGCACGCTCAGTGTACATATGAAGTCAGAGGAAAGCTTTCAGAAATTGGTTCTGTCCTTTTTTTTTTTTGTTTTTTTTTTTTTTGTTTTGTTTTGTTTTGTTTGTTTTGTTTTTTCGAGACAGGGTTTCTCTGTATAGCCTTGGCTGTCCTGGCACTCACGCTGGCCTCAAACTCAGAAATCCGCCTGCCTCTGCCTCCCAAGTGCTGGGATTAAAGGCGTGTGCCACCTCTGCCCGGCGGTTCTGTCCTTTTTTCATGTAGGTTACAGGAATAGAACCTAGGCGGTCAGATTTAGTCGGAGATGGTTTTACTCAAAGAGCCATCTCAGTGGCCTGAAAATTGATTTTTAGAAAGTTTACATTTATTTATTGTGCATGTTTGTATTTCTGCACCATAACATATCTATGGAGGTCAGGAAATAACTTGAGTTTGGTTCTGTTCTTTCATCTGTGGGTTCTGGAGATTGTGTCCACATTTCTAGAGTGGGTAGGGTTACTGGTCTGTATTTTTGATCTAATTCTCCAAGCATATGAGTGACCAATTCTCTGATGGTGTTAGTCTATTAATAGTTACAGAATCTCACTTATAAAACAAGATCCATGCTTGCGTTTGCTTTTTGTTTGGGTTTCTTTAAAATTGAAGCATGAATCTCTGTGTCTCATCAACTGGCATTTAGTTTTAAGTATTTTATTATTTTAAAATCATGTGTGTGTATGAATGTGACTGCACATATGAGTGCGGGTGCCTGCGGAGTCCAGAGGAGCATACCCTCTGGAACTGGAGACACAGGTAATTGTAGTGTTTCCTGATCGGGGTGCTGGGAAGTGTACTTGAGTCCTTTACAAAAACAGTATGCACTGGTAACTACTGAGCCATCTCTCCAGCTCTTAAAGATGTATTTTTATGTGTATTTGTTTGTGTGTACATGTGCACTTGTGTGTGTGTGTGTGTGTGTGTGTGTGTGTAGGTGCCCTTTGAGGCCAGAAGCAGATGTTAGATCCCCTGAAACAGGAATTTGTGAACAGCTCGAAGTGGGTTGTGGGATCTGTACTCTAGCTCTCTGATAGGGCGGTAAATGCTCTTAATTGTTCAGCCAACTCTTCCACCCTGGCATCTAATTTTAAAATGGCAGTTCACTCTTGTAATGCCAGCATGTGGATCCTGAGGTAGAAGGGTGGCAAATTCAATGCCAGCCTGAGCTTCATATGGTGTTTTAAGCTAGCCTATGATACATAGTAAACCCTGATCTCAAAAAAACCAAACCAAACCAAACCAAACCAAACCAAACCAAACCAAACCAAACCAAACCAAACCAAACCAAACCGAACTGAACCGAACCAAACCAAACCTGTTTTTAAAAGAATATATGTGAATATATGTGGGCTTGAAGATTGCTCTGTAGTTAAGAGCTCTAGCTGGTCTTCCAGAGGACTTGGGTTCCATTTCCAGCACCCACATGGTGGCTCACAACTGTCTGTAATTCCAGTCTCAGGTTATCTGATGTCCTCTTCTGGCTTCTGAGGGCACCAGGCATGCATGTGGTACACAGGCATACGTGTAGGCAAAACACATTCTTTTTAATATATGATGCATTTACATGCATACATATGATATATCGATATACCAACAAGTATAAAGTTCTCATCTTTGCAACCCAATGATACTGGGTTTTTTTTGGGGGGGAGGGGGACAATATTTCATGTAGCCTAGGTTGACTTCAAATTCCTGTGTAGCTCAGATGACCATGACTTCATCCTTATCTCCTTTCTGCTGAGATTAGAAACCTCTACCATAACACCTGGCTTCAGTGGATTTTCTAAAGATCTATTTTCACTTATGTGTATGTGTCTGTGCCAGTGTGTGTTTGTGTGCAGTATGAGCAAGTGGCTATCCACAGAAGCCAGAAGAAGTTATCAGGTCCCCTGAAACTGGAGTTACAGGGAGTCAGGAACCACCAAGCATGGGTGTTGAAAATTAACACAGATCATTTTCAAGAGTAGCAAGTGCGATTATTTGCTAAGTCATCCTTCCAAACTTCCTCAATGGATTTACTATATAGAAATAGGTATGTGTCCGTCATATAGATCCCAGCTGTACAGCTTTCAAAAACCCTGTACAGTATAAAGGTAACCACTATGTTGATAATCCCCCATTACCTAGATCTTCACTTTCTTGCATCTGGCTTTTTTACTCAACAGTGTTTTTAAGTTTATGCTAGTTACCGCATCAGTAGTTCACTAACTTCTGAGTATTTCACTGTGTACCTGTTCCATATTTTGTCCCTTAGTATTGAAGGGCTGCTGAAGTGCTTACAGTTTTTCCCTCTTGGGACTAAAATGTCTATAGAGAGCACCTCTGTTCCATGTCTTTTGGGACATGGCTCACATATCATTGTGAGTTATTACTGTTATGTCCTCTTGGGGAATTTCTCCTTGAAAGAGATAGTTTTTGAATCTTTGCTGGTTTGAAAATGTTTACTCTCGTGTATGAATGCTATATTTGAGGAGGATAATATTATAAAAGTGCTGTCCTTTTGTTACTGGAAGGAATCTTTTCTTGTCCTCAAGTACTTTAGGATTTCTGAACAGAAACCAATGCTGTGTCTACTCTCCATTTTTCTGTAAGGGTGTTTGGTTGAGCTTGTTATTATTTTTGGCATCTGAACACATAGAATTAAATGTCTTTAATTCTGCCTAGATATTGGTTTGCTATTAGAACTAAGAAATTGCACTTCTGCTGGGCAGTGGTGGCGCACACCTTTAATCCCAGCACTTGGGAGGCAGAGTCGGGCAGATTTCTGAGTCCGAGGCCAGCCTGGTCTACATGAGTTCCAGGATAGCCAGGGCTACACAGAGAAACCCTGTCTCAAAAAACCAAAAAAAAAAAAAAAAAAAAAAAAAAAAAAAAAAAAAAAGAAAAGAAAAAAGAATAGAAAGAAAGAAATTGCACTCCTAAGTAAATAGTGTAATGCTACTTACAACAAACACATGGATAAGTTATTATACACTGTCTGATTTGTTTGTAATGAAAACATAGAATATGCAGCAGAAATTGATGGTATACCCTTCAGCCTTCTTAGAATATTTTAAAATTATATACACACTGATCCTGAAGAGTATGCTAAGGGAGTGTGGTCTCTGTGTGAATCTTCAAGGCTGATTGTGTTTTGATTATCTATGATGAAGAAAGATATGTTGTTGTTGATAGCATTCTCATGCACATTGATTATCCATTGCAATGATTTTTATCAGACATTGATCATCAGACAATCATCAGACCCTGAGTCCCATTAGTTGGGGTTTTTTGAGGCAAAGCCAAGGAGCTTGTAGTCAAGAACTGCTTGTCTGTGGCTGAAGGAAGCTGTGCTGACAGTCTTCATACATTTAGGTAATTTATTTGTTTATGGCCCCCAAATCACTTCAGCTTCCCCCACCTTTATAGTTTATCTCTAATGATAAATAAAATAGAATTTCAACTCTACTTCCATATTTATTATGTGTGATGATATTTCTCTAACATATTTGAGTCTCCTGGTTTAAAATAAAGAGCCGTGTCTTTAAAGTACTCAAGAGGCAGAGGTAGCAAGGTGAGCAGTTTAGCGCTAGTCCCTGTTACATAGTGAGTTTGAAGCCAGCTTGGGATACATGAGACCTTGTCTTAAAAAAAACCCAAAAAATGTAAAGCTGTTGTTGAAAGATTACTTTCCCCAGAGAAAGCTCTCCAGTATGAATTCTCTTACCCTGAATACCCAGAGTGCAGCAAGTGTCCCTAGAGGCTTTTGTACATTGGGTACACAGTACAGCTCTCTCAGTATGAGTTCTCTGATGTTGTCTCCTGAAGGCCAAGTGTGGCAGAAAGCCTTTTCCCTCACTGCCCGCTGCCAGCATCTATTTTATGATAGGAAGAGAAGGACAGCGTATCAAAGATCCCACTTCTGTCATTTTTCTTCTATATGATTTTTAAAATGTACTGAGAGAAACCTTTCCTGAGAAAGACTCTTCCACTCTTGGCATACTTAGAAAGAATATCTCTTGAGAGCCTTGGGGTCTAAAGGGATGCGCTTTGTGTAAAGACCATTTTACATTTATGTGAACTCCATCCAGTAGAGTATGACTTTACTGCTGTCAAAGCAGACACTCTGAAGAGATGCAGGGTTGGCCTGGAGTTGAGAAGGGGTCAAAGTGTGCCCCAAATACTCATCCTGAGAGTGACAGGAGTTTGGCTGTTTCCCCCACCCCTTCTCTCTGGCACTAACAGACCCCAGCAACTAGGCTTCCTAGGCCCAGATTGCCCTGGTGCTTGTAGCAACTAATAAGTTCATTTGTCTCCAGGGTTACAAGGGCTGGTTACCATTTTTGAGTGCTGGACCTGAGACATTCAGAGCTTGACTTCTTCTGCATATGACCTTATAAGATTCTTTCCCCTGGCCCCTTCTGTACTGAAGTATGCAAATGAAGCACCCTCAATGTTCTTGCCCCAGCCAATAACATACCACCACATGGGCCCATCCGGCCATTAGGGTAAAAATATTCCCTTCACCCTTCTAACAAGTGAGCTATCCTCCAATAGTCTCCAGGGTATTCTTTCCTGTACTCAGTGCTGCTCAGGATCTCTGTCCCTGTGCCCCACTCCCCCGCCATTGGCCTACTGCAATACTCCGATCATGATCATACCACGACAGAGTGTGACTTTTATACATGAGATGTCTATATTGTCTGCCACAGGCCCATTCTGTTGAGTCAAATATAGTAAGGAGACCTGCATAGCCATTATTGATATTGTAGCCATAATTCTTATATTTAAAGATGAAGGGTTACCAGATAGTTCAGCAGGTAAGAACACTTTGTGCTTTTCTAGGAGACCCAACTTAGGGCCATTATATTATCATATTTTATTTCTTACATTTAAATGGGTTCCTCCTCCAGGAATTATTCTGCATGTACTGAGGCCATGATTTCTAAAAAGAAAAAAAAAAAGACAGTTGAGATGGAGTGTTGTGGCTGGAGCTGCCCGACGTTAGGTGCCAAAAATGTCTGCCCCACACTTGGGGGCCAAAATATCAGGGACTGCTCTGTCAATGTTGAAACCCACACTGCCAAAAGACTTGGGGGCTAAATTGTTAGAGCCCACACTGCCCTAGGCTGCTCCGGTCTGCGGGTTGGGGTTCAGCAAGAGAGAGAGTGAGGACGGACTCGGAAGAATGGAGACCAGACAGAGTGTGATTCAATCCTGTTTATTCTTCGGTCTCTCTTCCTAGTCCAAGTCCCAAGTCTTGAGTTCTTAGTTCCTAGTTCCTAGTCCCTAGTGTCTCCAAGTTCCAAGTTACTTCTTCCAAGTGCTAAGTGCCTAATGTCTAATGATCTTCCAAGTGCCTAATAACTAACTCCAAGTTGTACTGAACTCTTCTGTCTGCCTCTCGCTTTTTATATGGTCTCACTTCTAAGTCCCGCCCTTAGGTCTTATCTCTAAATCTGATCTCTAAGTCATGCCCTTAAGTCTCAGCTCTAAATCACAGCTTTAAGTCTCACACACCCAAGGGAAGATCCTGGGTATCTAAAGCAAGATGTTATCAGAGTGTGCTCAGCTGTTGTAGGCTAATGTAATCAAGTCTCTTGTCAGGGTTTATGGCTCAAGGTGGCTGCAAGGATGATAGCTGCCTTCTGTCGAGCATACCAGCACTCAGAAGGGAGAGGCAGGGAGATCAGAAGTTCAAAGTCATCCTCTATAACTTATTTTTAAAAATTCAATATATTAGTGATAAGTATTCCAGTATTCCCTACTTCCCTGCAGTATATGCAATACACAATTATTCTGTATAAAATAAAATCCAGCATGTCACATTTTTTCCCTGTTGTAACATTCTGAAAATTGGATATGGCATCTAGGTTGTTTTCTCCCCACTACCCACTCCAGATAGTGTTCTAATAGAATCTTGAATATTTATACTTCCAGTGGATTAACTTTTACAGCTAGAAGACCTGGGAGAAGTTTCTGTGTAATTAACTTTTTTGTTGAAGATTTTTTTTTTAGTTATGTGTATGTATCTGTGAATAGCTACTTGTATGTGAGTCCAGGTGCCAGAAGAGACCAGAGAAAATATCAGATCCTCTGGAGCTGGAGCTGCAGGCAGTTGTGAGCTGGAAGATGTGGATGCTGGAAACCTAAGTTAGGTCTCCTAGCAAAGCAGGAAGTGCCCTTACCTGCTAAACTGTCTGGTGGCCCTTTTAAAGATATTGCCAGATTATACCTTTCTGAGGTAACCGATTTGCTTTCCCATTAGTAGCCATGGAAGATTATGTTAGTTCTCCTTTTCATTTTGCTAGTCTGATGACTGAGAAATTAATTATTTTTGTTATTTTATTTTTGATTAGATTTTTATTTGTTAATGGTGTGTATGTGTGCATATGTGGAAGTCAGTACAGTTTTATTTATTTTATTATTATTTTTATTTTTACTTATTCACTTTACATCCCACTCACTGCCCCCATTCCTGGTCACCTCCTTCTACAATTCTTCCCCCTTTCCCTTCTCCTGTGAGCGAGTGGGGGCTCCACTGAGTATCCCCCACCTTCACATATCAAGTGTCTGTGAGGCTGAGGGCTTCCTCTCTCACTGAGGCCAGACAAGGCAGCCCAGATGAACCTATCCTGTGTACAGGCAACAGCTTTTGGGATAGCCCCTGCTCCAGTTATCTGAGACCCACATGAAGGCTAAGCTGTGTATCTGCTGCCAATGTGCAGGGAGGCCCAGGTCCAGCCCTTGTATGTTCTTTGGTTGGCGGTTCAGACTCTGAGAGCCCCAAAAGTTCAGGTTAGTCGACTCTGTTGGTCTTCCTGTGTAGTTCCTATCTCCTTAGAGGCCATAATTATTTCTCCTGTTCTTCCATAAGAGTCCCCGAGGTCCTTCCACTGGTTGGCTGTGGGTGTCTTTATCTGAGTAAGCTGCTGGGTGGAGCCTCTCAGAGGACAGTCATACTAGACTCCTGTTTGTAAGTATAGCAGAGTATTATTAATAGTATCCGGGATTAGTACTTGCCCATGGGATGGATCTCAAGTTGGGCTGGTTATTGGTTGCCTGTTCCCTCAGTCTTTGCTCCTGCCTCCATCCCTGCATTTCTTGTAGACAGGATACATTTTCAGTTGAAAGTTTTGTGGATGGGTTGATGTCCCTGTTGCTCCACTGGGGTTCCTGCCTGGCTACAGGAGGTGACCTCTTCTGGTTTCGTTTCTTTCATGCTGTGAGTCACAGCTAAGGACACCCTCATTGATTCTTGGGCACCTTCCTTATCTCTTCTTGGAGATGTCCCTACCTTCCCACTCCCCCTCATTTCCAGATTTCCATTCATTCTCATAGACATCTGTCCATCCCATCTGTTCCTTCCTACACGTTATCCTCAACCCTCCCTTTCCCTACCCTCCCCTCTCCTTCCCAGTTCCCTTCCTCCATCTGCATCTTTTACTCCCCCTTCTAAGTGAGATTCAAGCATCCTCACTTGTGCCTTCCTTCTTGTATAGGGAAGTCAGTACAATTTTATGGAGTCAGTTTTCTCCCACCTTTACATGTATTCTAGAGAATGAACTCAAGCCACTAGGCTAGCATGGCCCACACATTACCTGCTGAGCCATCTTTCTTGCCTTATTTTTGTTGCTTTAATTATCATTTCCATCATTATGACAAAGCCTGATAATATATCATATATTTCATAACTATTTTGCTTTCTTCTTTGACTCTTGAGAACTTTTCAGTCCATTCCAGTCTCCATTTGCTGAAGACCTATATATTTTTTTACATGTTGATAATGTATTGTTATTATGTGTCTCTTTTCCTTGTACTTTTATGATTAAGTCCTAGGAGCATACAGTTCTTCTGTTGACATTTAGTGTACTTTTTATGACATCCATACTATTTCTGAGAATATATTTAATATATTTGAAGTGTATGTTATGACTCACCACTTTCCTTTTTTTAGAAATAAATGTCTTAAGGGTTTGCAAACATGCTTTTTGTTTTTTCATTTTTTTTCAATAAAATGATGAAGATATGTAAAATTGAGAGAAACAAATATTTTATAATGTTAATATATTAGAACACAAAGCACAGGGTTGGGGTGTATTTTAGTGATAGAGTCATTAGTTCAAGGCCCTAGATTCAATCCCTAACATGTGAGCGAAACAACTTCAACATTCATTGGAAGCAGTTATAAAAATAACTGCTTTTTTTTTTTACATTATTGATCTGTACATTTTCTATTGGTTGGTAGTAAAAAATAACTATATTTGGATTTATTGTTTTTGTTGTGTTTATTCCTATTTATTATCTCAATATCAAATCAAATCTATGTTTTTGGGGGGTGGTCCCTGCAGATATCCAAACAGGGAAGCAAACCTAAGGAGAGATACAAATGGAAACTTGGTTCAGATTGATTTTAGCAACCTGGATCAGACTTCGGGGAGTCTAATGCCAGGCAGTTCATTGTCAGCATAGTTCAAACAGTTTCCAGGCAACAATCAGTCTAGTCAGTCTAGTTCCGGGTGCATAATAAAAACTTAAGGTGTGACTACACAGAAACTCTTTTATAAAAACACATGACCACGAGGGTAGGTTCTATAGCCAAAAGGCCTAGAATCTAGTGTGGTCTCTGACCAATAGCATAGATGTCATCAGGCCATCAAGTAAGTGTGACATCTCCTCTAAGAATAGGTAATGGTCTAGGGAGGGAAGAGTCTGAAATAAGCATTCTGGGGAATTTGGGTGAGGTATGCCTCTACAGTAAAAGATCGGTGAGGTATGCCTCCACAGATAGCAAAAGCTCACCAGGTCATTAACATAATTCACTCTCTGCTTTCTGTATGGAATACAGGTGGGTAATTGGTTTTATCCTCTTGTTGAGGAGACACCCTTCATGATTAACATTACTGGCTCCCTTAGTGCTTCTTTTGGAGTGCAAGGACCTTGGTGGTGCCAACACTATATCTTGTGAGCTATTTTGTTTTGTACTGTTTTTTGTTTTCCTATTTCTGGTTGTTTGTAGACAGGGTGTCTTGAAGTCCAGGCTGGCTTTAAATTCCTTATTGTTCTGCCTCCACAGCCTGAGTGATGAGATTACAGACATGTATGCCCAGGTTTTTGTCTGTTTGTTTTCTTTACAAATGTTATAGTGCCTTATGAATTAAGCTGTTTTGTTTTTTTGAAGTTAGGGTTTTATATATTACAGACTGTCCTTGAACTCGTGGTGTACCTAGAGCTCCTGATTTTTCTGCCTCAACCTCCCAAGTACTGGGACTATGTACTACCATGCCCTATTTAATATTTCATTTTAAATCTTTCACCCTTGCTAGTAAGAATATCCACAGCTTTGTTTCCTAATTTGATATTTTTTTTTTTGTTCACATCATCCGGACTCCAGAAAAATTTGAGTTGTGTGTTTGTAAATTTGAGACTTAAGTTGTTTAATTACAGAAAGCTTTCTATTCTAACTGCAGTTCCTGTGTTTGCTCATTTGTATTGGGCTATGGGTCTTCATCATCTTCTCTTATAGCAGTCTGTTGGTCTTCCTTGTTAGTGGCCTATGATGGCTGGCTCATCTCTTAGCTGCTTGCAGGAGCCTTGTTTTTTGTTGTTCAAAACAGTGGATATCCTTATTGGCTGGGTCATGGTAAGTGTCAGGTCAGTGAATGTGGACGGCTGCAAGCACTTTCCTTATCAATGGAAGCAACAGTTCATTTCTCCTGTTTTGTTCTGGTCCACTTCTTTGGAGTGTGAGCAGTTCAGTCAAGTCTATCTATGATGTCACAGAAAGGAGACGTCTCCCAAAGGGGAACACATATCTAATTCTGTGAGATTCTTAAGGTGTCTTTTTCTGTCACCTAGCCTAAGGGGTGGAGGAGGGAGGGGGAGAGGAAGAAGAAGAGGGAGGAGAGATACACCTTGCCTGGCTTCACCTGTATACGTGTCTAGATTGATAGAAGTCTGAGTCTGAGGTGCTGTCTTCTCAGAAAACCCAGGCTCTCTGACCTATGAGCTTCCGTGCTTCTGTCTTCTTTCCCATCTCACGGTGGCAGTACTGGAGTCACACAAAGATGTGTGCCACTGTACTGGTCTCCCCACACCTGTTATTGAAATATAGTTCTGGGAATGGAACTCATTATCAGGTTTGTGTAAAGCACTTTTACCTGAGGAACCATCATGTGTCCTGATCAAGTTTTGTTTTTGAACACTGTCTCACTCTGTAGCTTTGGCTCATCTGAACCTCTATATGTTGACCAGGCTGGCCTTCAACTCGGAGAGATCTACCTGTCTCTGCCTCCCAAGTGTTGGGATTAAAGGGATGGGCCACACAGCTCTATAACCAGCAGCACAACCAACGCAGAAATCTTCCATTACCCTAAAAAGTCCCTTGTAGCAGATTTTGTTTTCCCATTACAACTCTGATCTGCTTTTGTTGGTATTGTTTTTTTGTTTTTAATCTAAAGAGACTTATTTATTTCTATTTTATGTATGTGGATATTTTTTCTGTCTGTCTGTCTGTGCCCCATTTATATGCAGTGCCTGCAGACTTCAGAAGAGGACAACAGATCCCCTGGAACTGGAGTTACAGACTGTTGTGAGCTGTCATGTGGGTGCTAGTAATCAAATTTTGGTCCTCTGGAAGTGTAGCCAGTGCTCTTAACAGCTGAGACATCTCTTCAGTACTGATTTTTGTTTTTTTGAACAAAACCAAAACAAAACAAAACAAGGCAAAAGACAAAACATTTTCTTTCTTGTGTTCAAAATGGAGAAATCCAGTTATAACGTTTTTGTTGGTTTATCTTCATTATCAGATTGTCTGGGTTCAGAAACATCTAAGGATATTGGTGAAGTACACCTTTGGCATGGGCCTGGAGAGATAGAAAAAGTGGTTAAGAGCACTTATTGCTCTTCCCGAAGATTGGAGTTCAATTCACAGGACCCACATGGCAGCCTATAACCCTGTAACTCCAGCTCTCGAGAATCTAACACCTTTTTCTGGTCATTTTCTGTTTTTTTTCTGGTCATTGTAGGTATGTGATACAGACATACATGCAGGCAAAACACTCATACACATACGGGGAGAGGGTGGGGGGGGGGAATAAGCATAGCTTATTTTCACTGATTGTCAAGAAAAGAGGTGTATTTGGCTGAATGTTAGTACTTTCACCTATAATCATATTTTTGTTAAATTATGCAGTAAATAAAAATAAGGCTCTAGAACAAAATTATAACATCGGAAGAGTCCTGGAGATGCTGAGGTAGGAGACTCTCGTACTCGGAGCCAACCCTCTCAAAATACAGAATCGTGGTACAAAATGAATATCTGTGAGTCATCAATAACTTAGTTATAACTCCGTAAATAAAGATGAGGAGACATTTCTTCCTGATCACAATGCCTTGCGCCTACCTCTCTGCAACAATCAGGGACCATTGCAAGAATGAAAGATCAGTGCACACTGGTCAGAGGTCCAGGACGCATGCGCATCGCAGGGTTGGGGGTGGGAGAGAGGGGAGAAGAGGATCTGCGCATGCGCAGTTGCCGCGAATATGGCCACCGCCGGCTACCTGCAGTGAGTCCTTCCGCGCCTCGGCGCCTTCTGTTCCTTAGCTTCCCCTCTGAGTGTCTTGCAGGAGGGAGTCGAGGGGTATTGGAGGGGGTGGCGTGCAGGGCGTCTGCGTCGGGTTTCACGCGGGCCGTGGGGGTTTCGGGCTCACCCGGAGGGTGTGAGCGGGCACGCCGGTGTGCGCACGCCCCCGCGCCGGAGGGTTCCTGCCTGGCCGGTGCAGTCGCTCCTCCGCGCTGCTCTCGGGTGAGGCTGTCTGGCTCTTTCTGGCGCGTTACTTATGGCGTCCTCGTCTCGAGCCTGGCCGTTCTCGGAGGTTTTGCCGAGATCCTTTGGGCGCCTGGGCCCCTCGGATCTGCCGGTTTCGGGCTGAGTTGGCTGCCAGGCTCCTATGAGCGGCGGGGCTGTTTTCTGTGGAAATCTTCTAGGTGGTTTCCCTTTCACTCTACTGGTACTGCAAAATCCACCCGTCCGTCCGTCCATCCATCCATCCATCCATCCATCCATCCATCCATCCATCCATCCATCATCTATTTAACTATCCCTCCTTCCCCAGGGAGGTTCATATGTCTGTTCCTCCTCTGCTTTGTGCTCGGTTTGCTATTTCTTCCTTGGTTTCCAATGGTTTTCTTTCCCTGGAAAAACATGCTTTTTGTCCATCCTCCTCCAACAACTTTTTCCTCCATTCTCCCCCTGCCTTCTTCTCTTACTCTAATTTGAAAGATTTCACACTAACAGCTAAATTGCAGGCATAATTTAATAGATAGTGACAAAACCATCCAGATTATCACGTATTAACATTCTGCTACATTAGCTTTCCCTTTCTTTGAAACACATGCCCACTATATTTTACACACATAATGAGTGTAGCACAGGCACATGTGAGATTCTCTTTAAGATACGAATTTAGCTTTTTTTTTTTTTTTCTTTTCCTTGAGCAAAGATGAATGGGTGTCTTACCAACCTCCCAGTATCTACACCACTGAAAAATAATGTTACTCTTGTGGGGTTGGAGAGACTCGGTGATTAAGAGCACTTGCTGCTCTTTAGAGGACTTGAGTTTGGTTTCCGGCACCCAAGCTTTGGGGCATATAGCACCTGTAATTCCAGCTCCAAAGTATTCACCCGGGTATCCAATGCACTATTCTGGCTTCAGAGAGTGTCAAAACATAGGTGGCATTCACTCATATGGACACACATATACACATAATAAAAATAAATCTTATATAAAAAAGAAATGTCTCTGCCAACAACCTTAACTGCCTGTTTAATCCTCGAGGAGGCATGGAATTCCATACCCTGACCCTGATCGTTGATAGAATGTTGTTGGGACCAATCATTGTACAACTTATATATAATTACAAGTTTTTACATTTTTTTTTTTAAAAGTGGCTTGTTTGAAGGTTCATTCCAGGATGTGGCATTAAGTTTGTCTTTTCAGTCACTTTCACCTGTTAATGTTATTTCTCTTTGATAATTTTGTAATGTTCTGATGGATGTTTTTTTCAAAGATATAGGATGTTGTGGGGTGTGCCTTTGTTTAGTTCATATTGACATTGACAATTCTTTTTTTTTTTTTTTTTTTTTGCCTTGCAGATAATTATATAAGTAAAACACGTTAAGTTGGTAGTGGTTAGTCTTTGATCATGTAGTTAAAGTGCTTGCTGTTATTAGTAAATCATTCTTGGGGATGCTACTTTAAATTCCTTGTTATTTTTCTGATTTTTAAATGACCAATATTCTTGTTTTTTTCCTCATGGTTTTTTTTTTTTTTTTTTTTTTGGTTTTTAGTTTTTGAGACAGGGTTTCTCTGTGTAGCCCTGGCTGTCCTGGAACTCACTCTGTAGACCAGGCTGGCCTCAAACTCAGAAATCCTCCTGCCTTCGGCTTGGATGATCTGTCTGTCTGTCTGTCTGTCTGTATATCTATCTATCCATCTTCCTTCCTTCCTTCCTTTTTCCTCCTCCTCCTCTTCTTCCTCTTTCTCCTCTTCTTTCTCCTCTTCCTCCTCCTCCTCTTCTTCCTCCTCCTCTTCCTCCTCCTCTTCTTCTTCCTCCTTCTGCTTTTTCTTTTTTTGATATGTTTTATACCTTCTGTCTTTTAGAGAAGTTCTCTACCCTGGTATCTTGGATATTCCTTAGCTCTGTATTTTGTTTTAGATCTTTTCTTAGTTCATATTTTACCTTAAGATCTCTGTCTCCCTCTCTCCCCTGACCCCTGCCACTGTGTGTGTGTGTGGTTGGTTGGTTGGTTTTGAACTAAGCATGTTGTATATGCTAGGCAGTCACTGTCATTGAGCTTCATTATTTTAGCCATCCTAAGGTTTATGGAGATTCCTGTCCCATAAGTCCTTTCTGCATCATTTTATAAATGTGAGTGTGAGAATGTGTGTGAAGTAGGAATTAGAATATCTTTCTCATCTGAAAAAGCAGTAAGAGAAGTATGCACCATGTCTGGTTAGACATGATGAAGGGTGCCTACAATCCTGGCACTTGGGAGATGAACAGTTTCTACACAGGCTCAGCACAGCCTTGTAACTATTAATTTATGAGTGTACCGTCAGCGTGTCAGCTGGTGAGTAGGTAAACAGATCTGATCCCGGTGGGTCAACACTCACACAACGATACCAGAAACCTGGCTATGTGGGTATACCACATAGTTTATCTGAAGGTATATAGTTCAGTTTCTTTTTCTTGAGACAGGGTCTTGCCACTTAACCTTGGCTTGACTTCCACTTGCAATGTGGACCAGGCTGGCTTGAACTCAGAGATCCACCCATCTCTGCCTCCTGGGTGCTGGGATTTAAGGCCAATGTTACCATGCCTCTCAAGTTTAGAACCTTTTCATTAATCACTTCAAAAGAAAGCTCATTAACTATCACTTTTTTCTTCTCTGTTTCTCTTTGATATAGCCCTTTTTTTGTGTGTGTGTCTGTTTTGGACATTTTGTATACCTGGTTGTAGAATCTGTAGTTCTTTGTGTCTGGTTTCTTTGACTTGGAAAATATCTTCAAGATTCATCCATGTTATAGGATATATATGTATTTTATAGCTTTGTAATACTCTATTTTTAATACTTTGTAATACTTTATTCAGTATATTTTCTTGTTTTAAATGTCACAAACAATTTTTTTGTCTTGGAGAATAGCTACATGAATGTGGAAGTGGTTACTGAATCTTCGTGGATATGGCTTTAATTTGCATTTTTCTCATGGCTAGTGATATTGAGCTTTTTCTTTCTTTCTTTTTTTTTTCTTTTCTTTTCTTTTTTTTATTTTTTTGGTAAGCTAGCAGGTGAGCCCTTACCCAAACCTGACCATCCTTTTGGACTTCTCAGACTCCAGGACTGTGAAATATAAATTTCTGTAATTGAGGTCATGAGCCTGTTATACATTTGAATTTAGAAAGCAATCTAAAGCAAGACAAGATCTTTGCTTTGTTTGTTAAAAAAAAAAAAAAAGGGTTTGTTGTTATTGTCTGTCTGTCTATTGGGGGTTGGGTAGGCAAGGGCAAGTTCTCTTATAGCCCAGGCTGGCCTCTTAACTCTTTTTTT
>JADRCG010009316.1:17781-27987 GCA_019844195.1 Rhabdomys dilectus
TTTTTTTTTCCCCCAGCAAGGGATAGTATTTTAAACTGCACCATATCATTTCTGCTGCAACTACTCAGCCACAGATGACTGTAATGTGGAGGTAGCTGTAGATGATTTATAAGCAAATGTGTTTGGATGTGTCCAATAAAATTTTACATATGGACTCTGATTTTTTTAAAAATTATATTTCACAGTAACAAAAATTACAGAAAATTCAAGTTTCATTTATCAGAGTAAGCCAGGCCTGGTGGTGCTCACTTGTAAATCTCCGCACTTAGAGGCAGTAACAGAATGATTGCCACAAGTTCCAGGCCAGTACGGACTACATAGACTCATTCTAAAAAACCAAAAGACAAAACTATAATAAAATATTCTTTGTCCAGACTAGTTGTAGACGAACTATTTAAATGGAAAGATGATTTGAAGCTTTTTTTGTTTCTTTTGTCATTTGTCCTAGGCAAACATTTTAAAGTGAAATGAGTATCAAGAGAAAAGGTTATAGTAAATTTAAGAATTCACATGCATCAAAAAATCCATATTATATAAGTGAAACGGCAAGCAATAGAAAAAAAAAAGACCATTGTAGCTCATAGAGTGGACATAGGAATGTTATTTAAATATGTTAAGGATCTAGCATCTCAAGATAAAATTCATTGAAAATGGCAGCAAACGCTATCATTCTGTGCCAGTTTGAATGAGGAAATCCAAATAGCCGATAAATTGGCGGCAGTGTCCAAATTCATTACATGTTATAGAATTCCCAGGATACTGTATCTAGATGAATAATACGGTAAGTGTTGACAGGTAACTCGTTGACAAGCAACTCTGCATTTTGCTTTTGACTCGGGACGAAGTCTTTCATATGACTGTATTCTCAGAAACAGTTACAGTTCTAGGCACTGCCTGGCCAAGAAACCGTGGATCGTCACAGTAGTTCTAGTTAAAAAGAGGTTGCGTGGGGTCTTACTGTATCTCAGGCAGGAGTGGAACTATTTGCCAGGCTGGCAGAGAGCTCACTTGAGATCCTCCTCTCTGAGTCTCCCAAGTAGCGGGGTTGAGAATGCTGATCTTTCAGGTGTGAACCATTAAGCCTGACAACCATTCCCTCCAACAATTCTGGAAACAGTGCCATGGAAAATTATACCACTACATAAAAGTGAAGCTGGCAACTCTCAGAGGAAACAACGGTAAACAGATTGTCTTAGGCAGTGCCTTCCTGTACTTTTTTGTTTGTTTGTTTGTTTGTTTTGGTTTTGAGACAGGGTTTCTCTGTATAGCCTGGGCTGTCCTGGAACTCACTCTGTAGACCAGGCTGGCCTACGAACTCAGAAATCCACCTGCCTCTGCCTCCCAAGTGCTGGGATTAAAGGTGTGCGCCACCACCGCCCAGCGCCTTCCTGTACTCTTGGGCACTGGTAATCCATAGTTTGAGGGCCTGACCAGGAGACATGGTTTCTAAGTCCTAAGTACTGCACATGTAGCTGATGTCAGGGACTAGAAGTCACTTCCTGATAGGCAGGCAGCTAGGGAGAGGGGATACGAACAGTAAACTTGGCTGCCATTTTCCTCTCCTTACCTGAGACAAAAGCCTGGCAGCTCAAAGGCTTTGTGGGTTTTTTTTCTCTGTCAGCAGGATCTTTGCTGATGGACTGGCTGAACAAGTTCAAGGCCGGATGTTTAAACACGTTTAAACAACAGATGTGGGTCAGTCACCTATCCTGTGTTCAAACCGAACTCTCCAAAATTAGGGGAAGAAGACCCTTCGAAAGACAAAAAACTGTCTTAGAGGAGAAGCTGGGTTGCATTGTAGGGGGTCTTTTCTGTGTTCTTCCTCACCCCTTAATAAAAGCCATTCTTGATGGGCTGATTTCTGTCTGCTCCTGCATGCTGCGTTTCAGTTTCCTTGCTGCTGTCACTTTATAGAGATTTTCCCTGCTTTTTAATTCTTTAATTGCTGAGGAAAGGCAACCCCAATCCCTAGGGGTAACAAATGGAAGGGCGC
Organism: Rhabdomys dilectus; assembly: GCA_019844195.1. Lineage (NCBI taxonomy): Eukaryota > Metazoa > Chordata > Mammalia > Rodentia > Muridae > Rhabdomys > Rhabdomys dilectus. The sequence goes on from JADRCG010009316.1 coordinate 19,775, forward strand.
TGGACTCACTGGGTGCCCAGGGTCATATCCCGCGGAGGGTGGGAGGGGAGACGACAGGAGTAGGTAGGAACTATTGCAAAAGTTTGACCTCACGTAGGAGGTTTGCGCAGTCTGGACAGGAGGCTCGAGGGTTTCGTTGTTTCATTAAGCCTCAGCAGTCTGCCGGGACTGAAAGCCTCAGACAGAGCTCGAGACCGCAACGGAAAAGGAAGCGTCCGCTCTTGGGGGTTTGCATCTGGTCCTCTAGGAAATCCACGCTCAGCTTTTGGTGACGTAAGGCAACGCAGGAACACCTCATCCGGGAGCCTAGGGCGCGCACGCGCAGACCTCTAGCATCCCACGTGGAGGTTGTGCCCTTGGAGGTGAGTGGGCGTCTCCCTGGTTCTTAGGTGAGGTCTTCGTCCTTTGTTGTCCGCTCTCCCCCGACCCCCACTCGACTTCCGCAAAGGCGGAGCAGAGCCCTAGACCTGCGTCTGGGCTTCTTGGGATCTGAAGCTAGTCTGGTGGCCATTTGTTGTGCGTACTGTCCCGAGTGCTCTCAACCCGCAGGACGCGGAGAATAGTTCTTTCTTCCTTTGGGTCAGACTCCCTGAGGTTCGCACTCCTCCGCCAAAGTATGGATCTTGCTGTTTTCCTTCCAAGTGCACATGAAGACTCAGCTCCTCCTCCCTTCCTCCTCTCCATCTCAATGTTAAGGACTGGAATACCTACTGTTTTCTGTGTCCACTCCCAGGCTTTCTTTGTGCTTTTCTGTCCACCAGCCCCTTTTCTGCCTTCCCTCAATCCCTGTCCTCATAGAGACAGCGTCCCCTCCCTGCACTTGTGTGTTTGGTTTCTCTTCCTAGAGGTTGTGAAGTCTTCCTTCTCTCCTGGGTGTTGCCTTTCCCTTATCCGCCATTCCAGGCGTGGACTGGGTTGCCTTTACCCACAAGCCCCGATGTCCACTCCTTTCCGAGGTCAGACACCCCAGACTTAAATATTTGAGTTCTCAACTCAGCATCTAGTGTAGTCTCTGTAAATGACTTCTTTCTCTCCATTCCTCAGCGTTCACCTCGACGTTTTGTTTTTCTTTTTCTATTAGCCACACTTTCCCCCTCATTGTGTCTTCAAAACCCCATTGCCTTTACCTCCAAGAAATTCCCAGAATCTAACCACCTTCTCGCTTGTGTTCTCACCAGACACCAGGGGAACTTGTCAAAATCATGACCTTCCTTCACTTTAAACTATGACTCCTTTAGCTCAGTAACTGCCTAGAGTCCTAGATGTAGATCAAGACGGAAGTCAGGGTGCAAGCCTGCCATACTGGGCAGTGCAGTCTCTTGAGTTTTGCTTGACTTTATGAGCAGCGGTAAGAGAATGGAACAGGTATCCCTAACCCAGAAAACAAATACAGATCCGACCCTAAGTTTGTAGAGTGAGTATTTGATGGTAAGAGTGGTGTATTTTGTTCTTCGATTTCTCTTCCATTACAGTGCAAAATCAGATCCCCTCCTTAAATACCGTTGCCCACAAGAGAGTCTGGCACAGTAAGTGTTCAGTGGACTTTTTTTGTGAATGACAAAAGACTGTCTCTGTAACTACAACATCACAGAGTGGGTGTATATTACGTCCTGGATGATTTTTGTGCTTTCTAACATTTTGTATATTTTCCAGATTTCCTGCAACGAGTCCATAGTACATTATTTTACAGTGAGGTGGTGTTTTGTTTTTATTTATTTATTTTTTGGTATCGGGGATTGCACACTGGGCCTCACATTTGTTAAGCAAGTGCTTTTACTGTTGATATACCGTGAGATCCAAACCTGACAAGTTATCGGGCGCCCAAAACAGGAACGACATACCTTGCAGGCTAAGAGTTTAGAACTATTAACAGTTAAGACAGTTAAAAAGAATTTCCTTGCAAGTTAAGATTTCTAATTGTAATTAAGTTTCTGTTTGTCCTGTGTTATGTCTTTGCAAAATAAGGTTTCTATTTATAATTAAGAAGTTTCTGTTAATCTGTGTTAAAAGTCCTAGTTTAGGGATAAGTCCCTGTTTGCTCCATGTTACATCCTTGATAAATAAGGTTTCTTTTTGTAATTCTGAGTAAGATCCTGTTTCTTAGATCTGATATAAACTGCTTACAACCCCGTTCCCCTGATCCTTGTCTTTGCCCCTTCCGTTTTCCTTGTATCCTTCTTACAGTGTGTAACAGCCAACCCTCTCATTGCTGAACACTCCTTATCTCTCCTATAAGAGGGACGTCAAGAGGCCAGCAGGGGCTGCTGTCTCAAATCCCAACTTAGGGTGAGACAGCCTTCTGACCAGTCTGGGGTGCACCCCTAAATACAGCTTGCTTTAATTGTTGAATTGTACATTTGGTCTTTTCTTCTTCAGAATCTCAGGTTTAGCAATATCCCTTGAAGCCTGTAATAAATCTTAATAGTAAAATACTGGATAGATGCCCTTTAAAAAAATTTGCTTGGAACTTTTAGAAGTGTATTTAGCTTATGTAGTAAAGAGATCAAATGGCCTTGACCGTGGGTTACTTGTCAGCTGTTAGTAGCAGCTGGAAGCCCAACAGATCCCATGTTTGGCCAGCATAGCCTGTGGTTTGAACCCTCTGCTGAACCCTAGTGTCACTCAGTTCTTAGGGGCCGGAATTCTTGGCGTTCCTGTTTTCTGCTGCTTCAGAACATGTCTGTAAGATTTTACAAGTCAATACTTCTCCCAGGCAAACTGATGGATTTCTTAAGATTCCCGCTGCTGTTATATTTCTCCCACGAGCTCCTTTGTAACCATCTACTACATGCCTCAACATACTTTCTGAGAAGTATGTTACTAAATTTTTGCCAAGGCCTTAATGAATGCTGACCATAGTAGAGCACTTCTCTCAGAAGCATTTACATCTTTCCCATCTATTTTGAATTTAGACACGTTTCTGAAATATTATAACAAAATTGAGAAAGAATAGTGAACACCCATTGTCCACGGTGGAAATTTAGCAGTTAATACATGTAATATGTAACAGTTATGTATTATGTGCTGATAATATATGTTATGTGATTATTCATATACCTGTATTGGTGAATTTGACCTGTATATGTAATGGGTTTATATGTATTTTTGTGTGTATTATATATGTATTTATAAGACCATATATGTTCACATATGTATATATGAGTATGACTGCATTTACATATATGTTTACTCATATATATTACTAATTAATTTGTATTTTACCATCTGAAAATAAGTTTTTAAGTAGGATGTTTTACCTCTAAATATTTCTTTACTTGTATTTTAAAGGAAGGAACATTTTTCTACATAACTCTTAACACCATTACCACACCTAAGCAAATGAACAGTAATTTCTTACTATTGTTTGGCACCCATCTATGTTCAGGTTTTTTCAGTTTCCCTAGGACATTTATGTTTCTTTAGTCAGAGGCTTTTGCACATCATTGTGTTTCAACAGTAGATTGTTTTGGTGATTCAGAATTCCCTTAGATTCCATTTGAATTTTAAGATAAGTGTTTCTGTTTTCTTAAGGAATACACAACTGTAGAATATTGATTAGGGCAAAAAGCGCTGCACATTTCAAAGAAATGATCTCCAGTGGTGTGTTCAACCTAATTTGCCAGACTGTCTGCTGGGGCAGATGGTCGCTTGCATAGATGTTCACTTATCTGTGTCAGGACTAAAAGAAATCCTGGAGATCGTGACTCCATTCTTAGTTCAGTTGGACTGTTGTTTGGATACTATATGCATGAAATCCCATATTGGTGAGCTACATGTGAGAAGACATATTTCTCTCACTTGTTCCAAGGAGATTCTGAGACCATCCTTGTTAGAAGACAGTTTCTGTTGTATGGGATGTAACCGAGCTTATCGGAGGAAATCAGAAATCATCAATGATGATGAGAAAATATGGCCGCATTCACTCTATTCTAGGCGCCATCAGCGTCAGCACCAAAGAGAGAGAAGACTGCAGAGATGTGCTTTGTGATGCTGGGAGATACTTTCCCCTGGAGAAAAGGAGACACTCGGAAAATACTCTGAGAAGTAGAGAGTCACTGTAGTGTACTTGCATAATTGGCGTCTCATTGTTGAATTGGATAGGTTAAAGATCAAAAGGCATTTCTAGATTTTTGTTTTCCCGAGTAATGCCTAGTTATGGAGAAGTAAACTCAAGCTGTTAGGAAAGGCAGTTGTTCTCTTGATGAAAGGAGTGTGGCGGTGCAGGAACAGTTAATCTTGGGGTGCTGCTTCCAAGCCCACCTTCCGTTTAACACTGCTATGCCAATGCTGGTTTTCTCAGAAGAGCAGACTTGTGTTTCGAAACTAAGAGTAATGAAACCAGCACAAGGCAAAGGGACATTTGGGGAGGAATGGAACTTCTCTTGAATATCTGGACTGATTGACTCAGACTAGACAAAAAAAAAAAAAAGTGACAATGACTATGGGCAGAAAGTTCTAAAAGGAGCCAGGGAGGAATACAAACACTAGAGGCAAGATGACACAATTTCCATGAGTGGCTTTCTTCGAAAGTCCTTTTCACTTTACTTTGAATCAGGATCTTTAAGAGACTAAGGAGGCGTTAAAGGCACAACAAGGATGTTGGAGGGAAGTGGGTGAGTTAATAAAAGGGTTACATGCAGGTTAGAGTCTCTTCTGTTGGAAATGCTCCTTTTGATGTTAACTGTTCTACATTTTGCAACTGAAATTGGGGTTGTGAAGAAACACTGTACATTGGGTCAGTGTTTATTCCTTGTTACAAATGTATGACAAGGAATCCGTAATATCTTAATAAACATTACAAATTAAACCCTGAAAGGACAACATATACCCCATTTATCTCCATTTAAGGACCCTGTTTGTTTCCATTTAAGGACAAGGCCTGATTTTGAAAAAAGGCTATAAGGCACCAACTCCAGGAACAGACCATAAATCCAGAAACTAGGCCATAAGACACCAGCTCCAGGGACAGACCATAAAATTCAGAACAAGATCATAAAACCCCCTCCCAGAGAACAACCTAGGGATAATCACAAAAATGGGGAAATAGGTTATCTCAGAGTGAACCGTCTGTGGTGGGCAGCCCTATCTCATGGTTAAATGTTCATGACAGGAATGCAGAAGACCACTGACCACCTGTGACCCACTAGCACCCACCAATGAAATTTTAGATTACCTAATCCTTTTGGAATATCCCCCAGTTCTCTGTAAGAAAGCCTGTGCACCTTTGTCTGGGGTTGCAATATCAAAGGATGGTTGATATCCCCGACCTCCACCCCCACTCCCACCCCCACCCCCACCCCACCCCCACCCCACCAGCTGGGGAGCACACCTTCAACACAAGAATCATCTGGGGACATTCCACTTTCACACCTTAAGAGCTGCATAGTCTGAACATTATTTGGGCACCATTGGTCTCAGGGGAAGATAGATGCTTCATCAACAAGTGCAAAGTCAAAATGTGCTTGACTCCAAGGAGACAGGTGTGATGAGAAGAGATGTCATGCATTTGTGGGCAGGTGTGGAGGGATGGGCTTCCCAGAGGAGGTGGCCTTGAGAGTCTGGGGCCAAGGATATTGTTGTGCTGCATGTGTGGAACTGAGAGAACTGAGACAGACAACAAATGGTCCCCAGGAACCATGAGTCTCTGTACTTGAAGTCCTGTGGCAGCTGTGGTTGGCCATGGGAGATCTTTAGTGCACTGCAGGGTTCCTTTCAGTACAGGTGGAGCCAGAGTCTAGTTATGATCATGATGATGTTGGGGTAGCCTACCCCAACACATATTGTATCAACTGGTTATCAGGGTGTGCCCTTGTTTTCTCAGTTGTTAATTGCTTTGCTTGGTGGCGCCAAATGCTGACAGGATATATGGTATTGCCATTACTATAGTTCACAAGACTTATTTTCTATGTAAATGTTTGTCAGATCCTCACCTGCCCCCAAAGTGATTCTTTGAGATTATTCTGTTAAAACACCAAGCTGCCCTCAATCTGGCCAAGAGGCAGCAATAGACAGGGGTAGTCCTGTGCTGATTAGTTCAGAGTGAGTAAGCTGTGGGATCTCTCCCGATATACTAGCTAGTAAGCCTTTTTTTTTTTGTATCAGAAAGGAGAGGCTTTAGATGAATAAAGAGCTGGAGGCTGGTGCAGGGGAGAGTCTTAGCAGATCAGGGAGGCAAAGCAGAGAGAGCCAGGAGGTAGAGATCTGTAGCTGTGGAGATGGCTAGCTGAGGGGCTTCCCCCAACAAAAAGGCCAACAGGTTTATACTATACAGATGTCTCCGTGTTTTTATTATTAAACCTCAAGTGGGACCCCCAAAAGCTCCAGCAGTATAATGTCATTGGGGAGCTTTGTTTCTCAGCTGATAGAGCTTTCCCAGAAACAATGTGAGATGTTATTAGCTGTTGTTTGCTAGGAGCAGGATGCATGGGAGGTGATCATGTGGCTACAGGTATAGGTAGAATAATGGCCTCTATGTTCCAGATGTGCAGTAGACCAAGGATTCTGCTAACTTGGTGTTTGGGCTACTTAAAAGTCTTTTTTTTTTTTAATTTATTTTTTATTTTTAAAATTTTAAGTTTTTGTTTTCTTTAAAAGTCTTATCTGTTCCACTTCTATGAGGTCAGACTTCTTTCATGGATATTATTTATTGTTTTCTAAGATTAAAAATCCCTAAAGCTATTTTTATTCACTACAAATGGCCCTATTTTTCCTATCTTTTATGTTTTCCTATCCTACAGGACCATATCTAAAAAAAAAAATCTATGGATGCCTAGCTAGGGTTTATTTTGTTGGTGTGTGTGTGTGTGTGTGTGTGTGCGCGCGCGCACACGCCTGTGTGTGTGCACATGTGTGTGCATGCGCATGTATATGAATGCACTCACATATATTTTCCCCATTTCCTATATAATGTACATAGTGAAAATAGAGGCAATAACATGTTTCAGAATTTTTATGAAGTAAACATAGTTATTTTTTTAGAGTCTCCCTCTTTCACAAATTGTGCTTGAGGGGTTTGCTAACAGACAGTCATTTTAACTTGTTAAAATACAGAATCTTGCTGTGTAGACCAAGCTGTCCTTTAATGCCTAATCCTCTTGTCTCAACCTTCTCATGGTTAAGATTGAAGGTGTATACCACCACACCTAACCAGTTACTTATTTTTATTGATGTATGTAAATCAAGAATTTATTCACAATTCATCCAGTTGGTGCACATTTGGACATTTTGGGAATAGTGTTGCTGTGATTTTGGGTATACATTTCTCATAGGTGTGAGCCTACATGGGAAATGTGTACAGAATGGACAGAGTCAAATTAGTAGATATTTGCCTGGCATGTTTAAGGATTTATATGACACCATTTTTAACTCCAGATTTCCCCCCTTTCTTCCCCCTCCCCCCTACTAGAAGAATTCAAATATTATTCCCTTTACCTCCAGCTTGGGAAAGAAAAGTTCATTGGAAACATCAACTCAGGATGTTTTTCAAGAATTATGTAATTTTGTGAACATGAGAAGATTCATCAGGGTTTGTTCCTTTTCATCTGCATTAAGAAATATGAGAAACAGGTAGAAATGTACCATCTACGGCCCAAATGGCATTTGAGTAGAATGTCATCTATCAAAGAAGACTCAGAGGTCAGGTGAAAGGGTGTAGTTTTTACAGACCTGGGGGCAGTGTGAGTCTGCTGAGTCCTCAGTTCATGCTGGAGGGTTCCTTTAAGAAAGGTGTGTCACCAGCAAGCTTTACTTAAATGTTTCAGTTATAGGAATGTTTCAGTCACTGACAGAAAGGCTCTAAAGATAGCACACCGGGCAGAAATGAACCTGTACCTCCTGCAGTGATTCTGTTGTCTCTGTCTGTAAGGTGCAGCTGTCGCAAAGGCAATGATGCAGAGAAAGATGTGAGGTGGTTTCTGATTTGAGAACATAAACCCTGGGAAGCAGAAACGAGTTTGGAAATGAATGCTATGCCTTCAGTCAAAAATCTTATTTCACTGGGCACCAGAGGAGTCTCAGTTGAGAGAGGCCTATTACTGGAGAATCCTTCTTCAACAATAACAACCTGATTGCGCATCAAAGAATTCATGTGGGAGAGGAGTCATTTAAGTCATGGTAAATGTGGGAAAACCTTCAAATTACACTAAATGCAGGAATGCCTTCAGTGTTTTCCTTCCTTCCTTCCTTCCTTCCTTCCTTCCTTCCTTCCTTCCTTC
>JADRCG010009316.1:34100-62700 GCA_019844195.1 Rhabdomys dilectus
TCTCTCTCTCTCTCTCTCTCTCTCTCTCTCTCTCTCTCTCTCTCTCTTTCTTTCTCTGCCTCTACTACTCTCTTAACTCCCCTCCCCATACCATGAATAAACTCTATTCTATACTATATGGTCATGTGGCTGGTCCCTCAGGGATAAGGGATGCCTTAGCATGGGTCCGGAGAGGCACCTCCTTCCCCCTACCTTACCACACCTCCATAGAACATATCTCCTCCTCTCTTTATCTCTTTATAAACATATCACCTAGAATGCCTTGAAGGCCCTTAGTTTCTGAGGGAAGTTTGCCTCCCATCTTAATTCCTTCTTCTAGAGAAGAATCCCTTACAGAGACAGTTAATCCACTCACTGCTGCCTGTGGACAACAGAGAAGGCTAGTGGTTGGGAAGGTGGATGTAGAGGCCCATGACAGAAATTAGCAGCTCTTTTCATTCATTTTCTATTTGTAAAGCCATCAGGTTTAATTTTCCCACATCCAGAAGAGAGAAAGTGGACTATTGGCTTGATAGCGTGGTGGGCAGTGGAGCGATGGCATAACAGCAGGCCTTGGGAAGGGAGGAGCCCACTGAGCTGAGGAGCCAGAGGCCTTTAATCTTGTTGTTAATCTTACACTTGTTGCTGCGATGTGAGAAAAGTTAACTAGGAAGTTGTTATCCCACTTTGTATATATTATGAAGTAAGGAAGAAATGCAGTGTGAGGAGGCTCCAGGAGGTCGTATCAGATACAGTGTGTGGCCTAGAACACCCACAGGCAAAATTCCCAGGCAGAGGGTGCTGTTGCTTATTCTTTCTTGAGGTAAGTATTGCTACAGAGGTTGTATGGGACCTGTGGTAAAGTCTGTGAGCCGATGTCTATGGGTCCAGGAACCCCTGTTTGATTCAGTATCAGGTTCCCCAGGGTGAAGCAAATGTTAAAAATTTACGTGACCATGCCCCCAAGATACTTTTTTTGAAAGTTGGCCAGTGAGAGGTGATGTGCTTTGTCAGTCACAAAGATGATGGAGGTCACCTGGGATGCTGGGTGTGGAAATTAATGACTGAGGCATTTGAGGTCCTCTGGCTGACAGTCTCCTCAGATGCATAGCTGTTATCAACCTTTAAGCTTCAGGAGAGTGCAGATAATGGGGTGAACTCATGAAGTTGGATTCTGACCACTACATGTGCATTTTCTATTCACAAGGGAAAGCCTCTGCTCATCCTATATGAGTCTCTGATTCCTCTGGAGGCCAAATATCTCCATCCTGTACTCCTCTGGTCATGTCCCTGGTGAGACCTCCAAATGATGTGAGTCTTTGGAGAGGGACAGAATCTTTTTTGTCTCTTGGTGAGTTCAGGGGAGCCAGTGGTCACCCAGGCCACCTTGAGCCAGTGGCTTGGGAGACAGTTGCCTTACTTATCTCTAAGTACAATATGGATACCTGGACAAGAAGTGACAATAGCCAACTTAGATTTATTAAGGACAAATGAGAAAGGTTGGGTTTGATACTTTGTTGTGAGTCTTTCCAGAGACATTTACTGGAGAGCAGTTCTGGTTTTGGACTCATAGATTATAACATTCTGTATTCTGCCCCAGTGGGCTCTCTGCCCCTTGTATCTAATTCATTTTAATGGTTTCATAGTAATTCTTTTGCATGGGCTTCTGAGCAGGAATACAGGGTGATATTACATATGGTGATACTATTCTGTCCTGTAAGCGCTGCAGTGTACGGATATTTTATACACATGCAGGTGTACCTGAATATATACTTGGATGCCACAGCTTTCCATTGCTCCTATGAAATATGTGAGGGAATCAGCTTAAATCAGAAAAGTTTACATCGTCTGGCAGTTTTATAGGTTTCAGCCTAAGGTCTGCTGGCTCCATTCCCTTGGGCCTAAGGTGAAGTGGAATCTTACAGCTTGGGAATGTGTAGCAGAGGAGGATCCTCACTTCATGACAGGAGGCAGAGAGGTGGCAGTCAGGGTACACAGACACCCCCTCCCACCCCCAGTGACCCACTAATCCATGCTATACTGTACCTCCTAATAACTCAGCGAGTTCATTACCCGTTGGTGATCTTCATACTCTTGATCCAGCCTCCTCTCGTAGCACCACTGTCTGGGGACTGAACCTTCAACACACGAGCCCTTGTCAACATTTTATATCCAGTCTATAGAGATGAACACACTTGGATTAATTTGTGTGAGTGAAGTTTCTGGATCAGCAGGAAGCTGTGGAGAAAGGATGACCAAGAAGGAGGATTAGAGACAGGCAGCGTTTCTAACTTCTCCAAGTCTTCAAATTGAAATCCAAAACCCAACTTCTTAGTGAGAAGCGTGGCTGAGGGGGGCACTGAAGTTTAGTATTGGAAACAGGCTGACTCTCACCAGAACAGAGGAAGAAAGAGTGCACTAGGATGAAGGGTAACAGTGTGTCAGCACTGCAGTGCCGCAGACAGAAGGGCTGGACCAGAGGGAGATCTGGGACAGTAGGCAGAGTTGCTATAGAAACAGGTGCAGAGGGGCTGGAGGATGGCTGAGTGCTGGCTGCCCTTCCAGAGCTCACAACTGTCTCTAATGCCAACACCCAACTCCTTCACACAGACATACATACAGGCAAAACATCAACGCACACAGAATGAAAATAAACAAGTTATCTAAAATAGAGGAAAACATTAAAACAAAGAGGTGCAGCTCAAAAAGAACAAACTTAGCTGATCTGAGAGCTGTGTGGTGGCTCAGTGCTTGAGAAGTTCACCTAATACCTTAAACGTGTATTTCTGAGACAGGCAGTTATCTTTACAAGGTAATACTTGAGCTTGCTGCTTTTGGAAATATTTAAGTCAAGAAACAAACAAACAAAAAAAAACAAAACAAAACACAAACACAGAAACTCAAAGCAACCAACCAACAAACAACCCCAAACAGAACCAAAACAAAGCAAAACAAAAAAGTAGGGACTACTTTTTTTCTTTCTCATAGAACACACAGAAAACACTGCCAACTTTGGCCCAACCTGAATTGCCTGATATCACAGTACTCCCCCCACTGAATGCCACTGGAGCAAGACCGCTGAAAATACACACAGTGAGTCAGGTCCAAGTCATCCAAGACACTGGTGCCTGCTTTCCTTTTTTTAGGGTTGCAGCTTGGCTTAGCCACTGAGTTAGCGGACTTCCTGTGGGTCTCGCTCGGGAGGGCACAGCTATGGGTGATTGAAACAGTGGAACCTTCTGAACCTCTTGTAACCAATCCAGCTTGTTAGCTGGCTTTCCTGGTGGGTTTCCCTGGGGTTCCTGAGGCCCTGTGCCTAACTCGCCATGGATGTACTTGAGTAAACAGCAGTCAGAGCTGGGAAACAGCTCTTCAAACCAGCACTGGGCTGAAACCACTGGCTCTAAACAACCAGTAAGCAACTGTACCCGTGTACATACAAACACATAACGAAGTCAATCTGTGCATTGAAAGCAAGATTATTATTATTATTATTTAATTTTTTTTTTCTTTTTTGGTTTTTCGAGACAGGGTTTCCTCTGTGTAGTCCTGGCTGTCCTGGAACTCACTTGGTAGAGCAGGCTGGCCTCGAACTCAGAAATCCGCCTGCCTCTGCCTCCCAAGTGCTGGGATTAAAGGCGTGCGCCACCACCGCCCGGCGAAAGCAAGATTATTTTGTCAAATTCTTATAGTTGGTGAACAGGTACAAGTCCTAAGCAGCCTCCTCTCGATAGTACCACCGTCTGGGGACTGAACCTTTAACTTGTCCATTGTGAATACTATTAAAGTTTCTCAATCTGACATATGGAATGTGGCATTTTGCCTTATCTGTGCCTCGTCTATTAGGAAAGAATTAATTTTTTGAAGGAATTTGTATTTTTATTTTGGTTTACCTATTTCTGTCTGTGCTAAGAAATTTAAGTTTTTAAAATTCAGATGGATTTTATTTTAAGGCAAAGCCTTGTGGTGTTGCGAGACCGGACTCAACCTTGGGATTCTTCTTACTGCCTGTTTCATAAGGAGCTAGAATACACATACCCGGCACACTGCCCAAAGCAAACATTTGCTTCTAATGTATCCACTGATAGTTTTTCATTTTGATTTTTTGAATATTTTTTATTCGGGTCTGTAAAAGAGGACAGACACCATCTGAGAAGGGCTGACACAGTGCTCTGGACAGGTTCTGCCAACATGGAAAAGAGCCTTATCTGTCTGTATTCTGTCTAAACTCCACCCCACAGTTACCTGGCAACAGCCAGGTATGCTCCTCTCCACAGTTACCTGGCAACAGCCAGGTAGGCCTGACTCACTATAAAAGGGGCTGCTTGCCCGCTCTTCCCCATCTTTGATCTCCTGTTCCTTTCTTGCATTCTTGCTCCTGCTCTGTCCTCTTTCATCTTCTCATTCCCTTCCCCTCCCCCCTCCACGTGCTCATGGCCGACCTCTGCTTCTCTTCTCTCTTTTTTCTCCTCTCTTACTCTCTCTCCCTCTCTCTTTCTCTCTCTCCCTCCCTCTCTCCCTTCTTCCCCCTACTACCCTCTTATCTCCCCTCCTCATGCCCTGAATAAACTCTGTTCTATACTATACTGTCCCTCAGGGGGAAGGGATGCCTCCGTGTGGGCCCGCTGAGACATCCCCTTCCCCCATACCTGACTACACATCCATAGACCATATCCCCTATCTCTATCTTTTTTATAAACACATCAATATCCTCACTCAGTGTGGAGCTGGAACCTGGAACCTGGAACCTGGAACCTCTCCTTTCTTTGCCTCTCTTTGTTCTCGAAACACAAAGTGAGAGCCCTAGACCAGATTCTTGGTGAGCGAGACTCAGCTAACTCTTAAGTATCTTTTCTCAAAAAGATCCCTTAAAATGGCACTTGCCCATGTTTGGATTATGATATCTCTCAAATGAAAACTAAGCAAAGCCCATACCAAGATTTAAAATTTCTCTTTTAAGTTTTATTTTATACATTCAAATCTTAGACCGTTCTGGAGTTTTAATATTTTAATGTTTGTTTTGAGACACTGAATTTTTTCCTCTTTTTTTTTTCCTTCCATACTTTTCCGAAAAACAGTTTATTGAATCATTCTTTTCTCCAGGACCCCAAATCTGTGATTGAGGGATGGGGATGAACTTTAACATAAACTTCACAATATACAGAAATAACTCAAAAATTCATGATAGGTTGGTTTAAATGTAACAGGTAAAAGCCATAAAACATTCAGGAAAAGTACAGGAGAAAACATTCAGGATTTAGGATTCAGCATGAGTTTAAGCTTGACAACAAGGAACATGGCTATATTTCATGAATTGCACATCTAATTTAAAAATCCTTTGGTTAAAGGTCATGGTAGAAACACAAAAATCAATAGGCTGGGAGAAAGGATTTGCAAACTGTATCTGGCAGCTTATAGGTAAAAACAAAGATCTCTTGAAACTCAACGTTCATTTAAAAACTAGAAAATGGGCTGGGTGGCAGAGTCACATGCCTTTAATCTCAGCATGAAGAAGCAGAGGTAGGCAGATCTCTGAGTTGAGGCCAGCCTGGTCTACAGATGAGTTCTAGGACAGCCAGTGTTACACAGAGAAACCATAGCTCAAACAAAAAAAAAACAACAAGAAAAAATTGAAAGTAGTTGAAACAAGTCGACAGATACTTAAGAGGATACATACATGGGCAAATAACCATGAAAATATGCTCAACATTATTGGCCATTAGAGAAATGGAAACTAAAGTACAATATGATCTGTATACGCAGAACAGCCAAAAGACTGGTAACTAATAAATGCTCGCGAGATTGTGGAAAAATGGATTCATACATACGCTGGTGGTGGGAGTGTAAGATGGCACAGCTCTAGAAAAGGGTATGGCAGTTTTTCATTGGTTTAATTTTTAACATTGAGTATATGCTTACTTTATGACATAGCAACTGTGTCGTGAGTAATGTTCACACAAAAACTTGAACATGAATTTTCATAGCATTTATTAAATATCAGAAAATTGGGAGCAAGCCTATAGCCCAATTGGTGAATGTTTAAACTTGTGTATTATCGAATTTTAAGCAGTAATAAGGAACAAACTCACACATACTAATGGATTCCAAAGGAATTACATACAGTGAAAGAATATCTCAAAAGGCATCGTACTATAGGATTATATTTATATAAACTCTATAGGGACGAATATACACAGAGGCCACACATCAGGGGTTAGAGGTGGTGGTGGGTGTGATGGTTAAAAAGGAGTAGTGAAACCGTTCCGATTGTGGTATCAGTTAAAATGATCAGAACAAAGTGTCTTTTGTTTGTGTGAATAAAGAATAAAAACGTTTTTGGTGGTGAGCAGTTCAGCTACACATTTTAAAAACCATGCCAGACGACCAAACTGACTTTCAGAAACTCTGCTTTGGAAAGTAGCTCCCTTCCCGTCTCCGCAGGAGCAAGCCTCCTCTTCTTCTCGTTGCTCAATCAAATCTACCAGATTTGGTAAGGTGTTTGAATTCAGTTTACTCTCTGAAACTTTCACTGTTTCAGCCAGTCTGTTGAGTGCCTTCGTCGCTGTCATCTCTGAAGCCTTACCTCACGGTGTTTAGAGAAATCCTGGCCCTGTCTGGCCACAGAGGGTCTGCACGCACTTGTTTGACTGTTCATGGTCTTGAGTTTCCATTTGTGCTGGATCCCCATTTTTGTGTCAGTCTCCATCTCCCCAGTTTCTCTGTCTCATCTCTGGACTTCTAGACTAGATCTCCACTGTTTGGGTTTCAAGGTGCCTGCGAGTTTTTGTTTCTTAAGCTTGTATATTCGGGTCTTTGTCTCCGCCTCTCAGGTCCTGGTGGTCCTAGGCTCTTTTTTGGGGGTGGGGTGTCCGCTTGTTTACTCCGTTGCCATGGCATCGGAAGTGACGCGGGCGCACGTGGAGGCGAAGCGGAGCCAGCCTTCTCTGATTGACTGGCGGTGCGGTCACAGCCGCTTCGCTCCGCCCAGGTCTGGCGAACGGCCCCGCGGCACGCTGGGGGTCGCAGTTTACGGCGCTGCAGGCCACGCACGCGTACCGCAGCAGGCACATCGCCGCTCCGTGTTCGAGGCTGCGGGTTCCCGTGGGGCAACGCTGCGCAGCAGGTGGGTCGGGCCGCCCGGCAGCCTCCTACGCGGGGCCGTAGGTGTTCGGCTGGTGTGCAGGATCCGGCGGAGGGATGGACCTGTCTTGTGTGGGCTGGACCAGGAGCTGAGACCCTGGGCGACCCACCGTGGGAGTGTGCCCCAGGTGCTATGCCCTGGAGGGGAGCTAAAGGCTCCTGCGTGGGGATGTGGCCTTGGGTTGAGCTTGCATTTGGGCCGGGAGGGCAGGTCTGATGGCTCTCACGTGTCCAGCTGTGGGGGAGGCCTTAAGACTTTTGGGTGGGGGTGTGGCCCCAGAGCGTTGTAGGCGAATGTAGAGACGCAAGGTGCAGCGTGTGGGGCGGGCGTCGTGTGAGTGTGGCGTGGGATGGGTCAGGATCGGGGGTGTGGCTCTAATGTGTGGCGTGGGGGAGTACCACGTGTGAGATTGTGGCTCGGTAATGCAGTACGCAAGTATTGGGTCGGAAAGGGGATCTGGAGGACACGTGGGAGGTGCTGGGATCTTGGGGTGTAGTTTCAGGGTGTGCAACAGACAGGGGGCGAGGTTAAGAGATCCTGACCGGGTGAAGGCCCAGTGCTGCTACTTCTTAGATGCAGATTGTGATAGAGTCCACAGGACCCTTCAGGGTGGGAGACTGCACCAGAGGAAGAGAGGAGGGCATTAGGTGAAGGTGGGTGCAGGTATGGTAGGGATGGGAAATCCACAGATGGGAAAGATGAGCGTATAAAGGCCAAGGAGGGTTTGGGGACCCCGTCTTTGTGTCCTGGAGAGACAGGGTTGAGAGTATCCGTAGGCCAATGGGGGTGGGAGAATAGGAAAATGGTGGAGGGCTCTAGGAGAGATTCCACTGGACTGAGGAGCAATAAGGGTGCAGGGGTCCACTCTGTTATGGGGTATACATTTTTGGGCCTCTGCATAGGGACCCCTTTCATGGAAGAGGAGTGAAAATGGCGTATTTTAGGTGCTGTCCTGAGCTGGAGGGCTTGGAGAGTAGTAGAGAACATTAGTTTTCCTAGTGTTACTCTGTGAAGGGGTAGTTAAGGGGTGTTGTGGACCACTGCGGGATGGCTCTTATACAGAACAATTCCAAGGTCGTAGAAATCTATCCTGTGTCCAGAGTCTACCGGTTAGTGTTGTCCTGGTTCCCTGCCTTTTCTTCTTCATTCCTCCGCTGCTTCCATGCTCAGTCCTCTCCTCCCTTGTGATGGTTTGTATCTCAGCCAGCCTCCCAGAGGCCACAGATGTTACAAGGTCTTCCTTCCACATTCTGGCAATGTCCTGTGGAGATGTCCGTCTTGTGCTCTGGAGCCAGAACAGGGTCCGATATTCCAGTGAGCCTTTGTTTCTCTTGATGTTTGGGTCTGTGATTTTGAGGTGTTTGTTTTTGTTTTTTTTGTCAACCCAGGTTAGTTTGTTTAGGACATCTGCTTGACTCTGTGTCGCCTCATATGAGAAAATAGAGTATACTCTTGGCAGAGACCACAGAAGGCAACTAGTTTAATAATTATCCGTTGTGTGTACTTTCGCATTCTTTTAAAGGTACATCTGTATTTTTGTTGTAACATATGTTCATCTGTGTGAGTACAGGGGAGACTGTGGTTTATTTCCGATGTCCCAGTGAGATTACTGTTCATTATCATCAGATCCTAGTGGTTAGAAAGGTTTACAGGGCCTGAGAAGGTGGATTTGTTCTCTGCTAAGGCAAGAGTTGTAATGAGGATTCTTGGGATTCCCCTGGCTCAGCTGTTCACCCACCCACTTCTCTTAGCTTCTGCATTTCAGGCCTAGAAGACAACCCGCAACACCTGCTTGACCCACACTTCTTTGTCTCCTGAAGTCTGTGGACTGGACTCCAGGAAAACCCATCCAAGAGAACTTTTGGGAAGCCATGAAGTGGTGGAGTCATTCTGCATCATGGTGTGCCACAGTATCTTGTCTTATTTGTAATGGGAGTGTGGCTTCATTTAAGGCTATTTGGTCTCACTAGGTCTTCTGCCTAGCAAGCTCTTGTAGCAGTCTAACCAGGTCTAGGGCCAGGTAGAGCAAGTAAAGCAGGTCTTTACAGGTCTTTTGAGATTCTCAAGGTAGTTTTATTCCCCTTGTCCTGACTCCCAAATGTTCATTGTGAAGGGGGCTCTGGCTGTTCAGGTCAGGCTGTTGCCTCCTGTTGCCATAGGAGTTTTCTTTTCAGGCAAAGGAAACTGGGACATGTGGTTCCTTCCTATTCCTAGGGACTGACAGGGTCCTCCAATGATTAGGCTATTGGCTTATCTGTGCTTCTACTTACACGTTTGTGTTGCTGGACCCCATACCTCTTCTGTGTTCACAGCAGGGCAGGTAGAGGAGGAGATGGATCCCAAACATTGACTGAGGGCTTGCTGTGCTACCAGAAAAGAAGCAGAGGTGTTGGTTATGTGCTGACCCCAGTGCTGAAGTGGGTGTGGGGAGGACAAGTTAGGGGTTCTAGGCAGGGAGAACTTCATGAGGAATCTGGAGCAAGAAGGATGGAGCAGCTGTGTCCTGAGCCCAGCACTCACCCAGACTGTGAATGTTCTTCCCAGTTACTCCTTGGGTTTGTTCTTTCTCTACCCTTAGAGGCTTGTGAGACTCCCAAGATGGCACGAGCCCCCAAGACGGCCTGGTTTGATAAACTTGTTACTTTGTGGACACAAGTACTGTGTAGGATGAACGTGCCTGCTGTATAAAGAAGGCAGTTATGTGCCCACATAACTGTTGATTTGTTACGTCGAGTTCTGTATCCAGAGCTTGGTGGCTGTGTTGTCTCGTTGAGCTGACATCACACTCCCTATCAAAAGATGCTCTGGGAGAATCCGTGGTAGAGTGTGCGTAAAGAAAAGATCCTAGAACGGAGGTTGGCAGATCAACTTGGAGGCTGGCTGAAACGAAGTAGTATAGAAACATGTCAGGGCTCGGGCTGCCTCGCCGTAGGACAAAGGTGAGTAGTCACCATCAAGACAACCTCAAGGGCTTAAACTGTTATCTGGGCCTTATATGGCTACCTTTGTTCTAGGAGCGTAAACGAGAGAATGTATCTTTAAACTTGAAGTAGTGAAGGAAACCCAAAGTAAAGCAGATTTTTGGAAACTGGAAATTTATTTTTAAAATAGTTGAATTGGATAAGAATAATCGTTAGAACGTGAAGTGGTTGAAACACAGATTTAAAACAATAATGTTAGGATGATGAACATAGGGACAGATGGTGACAAGATGGAGCCAGGTAGGGCTCTTACCTGACAGCTATGAGGAAAACAGGCAGTTTACCTACCCTCAGAGATAAAGAAATCATAAGAAAATGCTCCGCACTAGTGGGTGATCTAAGGATCCTCAGAGCAGATGCTGGGGCAAAGAGGAATGGGTCCTGCCATCGTAGGTGGCAGGAGTGAGACTGTCCCTGTAGCTGGATTATTCTGTTCTTTCATTTATTCTTCAGATAGGTCCTAAATGACTCCAGATAGATGGCTGTGAGATTCCATATTGTCCATTAGACATACATTGCATGCTCTTTAACAAAGAAGTACATTTCATAAAAGGTATAGTGAACAAATACAGAAGCCAGAGCTGTGGAGCCTATAGTGACCTGTGTGTAACTAGCCCTGCTCTCTTAGGGCTGAGACAAGCAGTATGCAGATATAAAGTAGTGTGAGAGAAGTGTGCGTGAGAGAACATGCTGGGACTATGGACCTTGAGGGACCACTTCAGAGTCCAGCCCTGTAAAAAATGAGAAAGGTCCCTGTAGGGGAAGCTGGGGTTTTGTAGAGAGACAGCGGGTGATATTTTTGATGGTGTTAGCTGTCGTCATGGACAGATTTTATTTTGAATTCCTCAATTACTTTTTAGAAGGAAAAAACCAAAACAGTTCCAGTGAATGGTTGGTTCTTCAGAGGACAATGTTATACTGGGTTTTGTTATACTGGGTTTGGGTGGTTTTTTTTTGTTTTGTTTTTTTTTTTTGGGTTTTATGTGTGGTAGTGTTTTGCCTTCATGTATGTGATACATGCATGCCTGATGCCCTTAGAGGTCAGAGAGATCATCAGAAGCCCTAGAACTGTAGTTATAGAGGGTTGTGAGCCACCGTGTAGGTGCTGGAAATGGAATCTGGGTAATCTGCCAGTGTGACAAGTGTCCTTAACTGCTGAGCCATCTCTCCAGCTCTGAGATCTGTCCTTAACTGCTGAGCCATCTCTCCAGCTCTGAGATCTAGTAGTTTTAATGGTAAGAACAATGGTGCACTAAGCTCCTTCCTGTTTTGGGAACTAAATAATACAGACTTAGATGTTAAAGTGATGTTATATTTTGGGGATAAATCTGATTTGGTGTGATACGACCTACATCATATATAAAATATCCATAGTAAAAATGAATTTACTGATATTGTATGGTATATTCGTCTAGGTTTATAATGGAAACTGTCCTGGTTATTTTCGTATTTATCTTATTGATGACTTAAAATGAAATCCTATTAATACTATCTTATATAAAATTGCTCTTGCCTATTTTTATTTTAATTTTTATCTATACTACTAAAAAGGTGGAATTCTGACAGCAAGAAGATTGCTTAGAAATAATTCTGCGTAAGTTCTGGGTATTGTGCGTTCATGGTTGTACTCAGACACCCCCTTTCATTCTCTTTTTCCCTGAATGTGCCATGGCTAGGGTCTCACTATGTGGGCATCTGTTTTGTTGATGTCCTTTGCTTTTCCTCAGGTCCTGGTACTGCTGACCTCTCCTGGTTACCCTGTTATCTTTGCCATCTTTGCTGAGTTCTTGGCTAGACAGTTATATTTCTGTAGCAGCCTGAGAAGATGCTGCCTTTGGAGAGGGTGTTAGCCTCCCCTAGAGGCTCCCCACCCCAAGCAGAACCATCTACTGTGAGGTCAGAAGATATAGCCCAGCAGGAAGAACCTAGCCAGCAGGAGGAACCCAGCCAGGGGGAAGGACTCATTAAGCAACAAGAAACTAGCCAGCAGGAGGAATGCAGGAGGCAGCATGAACTCATCCAGAAAGAAGAACCCACCCAGCTGCTGGAACCTAGTCAGAGGGGTGAGCCCAGTGAAGAGGAAGACTCTATTCAACTGCAAGAACCCAGCCAGGGGGAAGAGCCTGGCCAGAAGGATGTACCCATGCAGCAAGATGTACCCATGCTGCAGGAAGAACCCATGCAGCAGGAAGAACCCATGCAGCAGGATGAACCCATGCAGCAGGATGAACCCATGCAGCAGGATGAACCCGTGCAGCAGACAGATCCCTTTGAGCAGGATAAGCCCATCCAACAGGAAGGACTCACCCAGCAGGAGGACCCCATTCAGCAGGATGCTTTCATCCAAAAGGAAGTTATCCAGCAGGAGGAGGCTGTCCAGCAAGATCTGATCCAGCAGGAGGAGTCCATTCAACAAGATAAGTCCATCCAAAAGGAAGAATTCATTCAGCAGGAGGAGCCAATTCAGCAGGTAGGGTTCAGTGAACAGGAACCCAGCCTACAGGAAGAGTCTAGCCAGAAGGATCAACCTAACCAGCAGGAGGAACCCAGCCAACAGAAAGAGTCTAGCCAGAAGGATCAACCCAACCACGAGGAGGAACCCAGCCTACAGGAAGTGTCTAGCCAGAAGGATCAACCCAACCAAGAGGAGGAACCCAGCCTACAGGAAGAGTCTAGCCAGAAGAATCAACCCAACCACGAGGAACCCAGCCTACAGGAAGAGTCTAGCCAGAAGGATCAATTCAACCAGCAGGAGGAACCCAGCCAACAGGAAGAGTCTAGCCAGAAGGATCAATCCAACCAAGAGGAGGAACCCAACCTACAGGAAGAGTCTAGCCAGAAGGATCAACCCAACCAAGAGGAACAGCAGAAGGAAACAGAAACCATCACTGAAAGATCTGCTGCTGACCTTGAGTCTTCCCGCCTGCGCTTCCGGGAGTTTGTCTACCAGGAGGCAGCTGGCCCTCACCAGACTTTGGCCAGGCTTCATGAGCTATGCCGCCAGTGGTTGAGGCCTGAGGCCTGCTCCAAAGAGCAGATCCTGGAGATGCTTGTTCTGGAGCAGTTCCTGGGCATCCTGCCAGACAGGGTCCGTCCCTGGGTGGTAGCCCAGTATCCTGAGAATTGCAAGAAAGCTGCCTCCCTGGTGGAGGGTATCTCTGACATCCTGGAGGAGCCAGGTGAGGCTGCTACCCCAGAAGAAAGCATGCCTTAGAGGAGACGGGCAGGAGGTGCTGGGAGGACTGGATCTGCAACAGAGTTCAGACCCCAGCTGTGGCTTTCCTGAAAGTGTAGGCACCCCATGTGTTAAGGGGCACAGAAATAACCATCCCTGAGCTGGTAAGGGAGCTCCTCAGTCACCAGGGATCCAAGCCCCCACCTCTGTGCCCAGTGGCATCTCCATCAGGCTTGCCTCATGGACTAGGACACTGCTTTGGGTTCCTGCTCTCACATTTGCTTTCTAGATGTTAGGAAGGAGGAGAAGTGGAGGTCAATCAAAGGCAGGTACCAGGCTCTTAAAAACTAGGTAAATATTCTGGGTGGATTGGTAGCTGGAGGTTTTCTCCGTGCCTAAGGGTTGGGCTTGAGAGATGGGTGGTGATGGTCTCTGGGAGCCTAGGGGCTCAGGTCATACCTTAGGTCCACATCTGGCCCATTGTGGATTTGCTGTGTCTTAACCTATTGGAATCACTATTGCCTTGATTGTACATAGGAATGATGTTGTGTTCCCCGGGTGGGTCATCATCTTCATTCAGCGAGGGAGACTATGAGAGGTGTCCTGAGCCTCTGCTGCTACCATGTGGGTTGCTAAGTCCCGACAGAAACTTAAGACCTAGGGACATCCTGGTACGCCGTGATACTTGTAAGTAGCAGCGATCCTCTTGCCTTGGCTGGCCTTCACTGAGGAGGTGCATGGGGTCTGTGGTTGGGAAAGGGAGGATATGGTTGGTGGGGGCAGCATAAAAGCCAGGGGCAAGTCAGATAGCAAGGCGTGCCTGTCTGAACTACAGTTGGAACTTATTTCTGTAGATTCTTGTGTATGTTAGATACGCATTTTTTCTCAATTTGTCTTACAAAATTTGTTAGCCCTACATGGTTATCAACCAAGAAATAATTTCATTGTGGATATCATTCAATGCCAGTATAGGATGCTCCCTTCCCATTAGCAGCATGAGGCTTTGAGTCAAAACCTCACTCTCTACTGCCAATTTTTTTTTTTCTCCTTACCCTATCCTGGAGTGTCTTAGTTAGGGTTTTACTGCTGTGAACAGACACCATGACCAAGGCAAATCTTATAAGGAAAGTATCTAGTTGAGGCTGGGTTACAGGTTCAGTCCATTATCATCAAGGCAGGAGCATGGCAGTGTCCAGGTAGGCATGGTGCAGGAGGAGCTGAGAGTTCTACATCTCTATCTGAAGGCTGCTAGCAGAAGACTGGCTTTTAGGGAGCTGGGATGAGGGTCTTAAAGCCCACGCCCACCATGACACACGTTCTCCAACAAGGCCACACCCCCTACTAGTGCCACTCCCTGGGCCAAGCACAGTCAAACCATTACATAGAGCATATCCTTTCATGGCTGCACATCACATGTGTACAGAAGGTCTGTGGGACCATGGTGTACTTGTGCCACTCTCGTTTGTTACTCAAAGACGGCAGCTGTGATCAAAGTTTTGGCTTCTCAGCTGCTCAGCATTCTGTATACTCAAGTCTTTTTATTTTGCTTTTTAAAATAGGCTACAGTATCCTAGCCTTACTGTGGCACTCTAGCTTGTGTGGCATGGTTTCTTAACAACCACTGGCCAGAGGGCACACACACTTTAAGATTCCTGTGATTCTTTAAAACCTTTGTGATACACTCCAAGCCAACATAGGAGGGTGCCCACTTGCTCTGTTGTTTCACATTTCTACCAATCTAGTTGGCACAAAAAAGGAGTCCTTCCTTTGAGATCTGAGTTGGCATTTCTAGGTCACTGATGAGCTTGAGTGTCTTATGTTTTTTATTTTTTGTGTCCACCCCGCTCCGTCAATTGCAGACAAATGAAATGAGTGTTCATTGAGCTTTGGGACCTGTGTGTGCAGGAGGGGTTCTTTCTGCGTGTGTCCTGCCTGGGGCCTGTGTGGGAGGGTGTGGGATACACTTATTTTGGAGTTACAGAGCCATTGAGAACTTGTTTCCTCAGCTCCCCTTCTTCCATCCTGGCCTACTCTGGAATCTGTGCATTTGGATCGAGAGCACACAGAGGGAGAAAAGAGCGAAGGGGCCAACTCTACCGCAGCTGAGCTGAAGGTGGGTGACCCGGCCACCCGGCCACTCCATCCTGGGAGACTGACCTTGTCCAGCAGCTCACATGGCCTTTCCCTTTTGACTTTATTCCTTTTCTCAGTATTAACATTCTGGCACAGCAAAGGATTATGGGCCCAATGTGTCTAGTGCTGTGGCTGAGGCTGAGAAAGCTGCCCTTGAGGAAACTCAAGGGTAGAACCTAAGAAGGGCATTGCCTTAGTGCAGTTTAGGGTGGGTCAGAGCTGCTGTTCTAGAAGTCATTATCATTTCCACAGGAGCCTCTACAGTCGGAATGGGACCACCTGGATCCCACAGAGGAAAACCTGACGAATTACAGCAAGCTGCTCCTGTGGGGTGAGACCCACCTCCCACTGGCTCACTTTCCACCCTGCATCCTCTTCCAGAACTGTTGGCATGGAGGATTCTGACCCTGTCCCAGGAGCTATAGTTGGGACACCAAGGGTGATTTAAGTGTTTGAAGCTGAATATGTTTTAAGTGTCTTTGAATTAGGATTTGTTTGCCAAGTTCTCCACCTATCCTGGTCTATACTTTTAAATTCCACCTGGGGCTTTCTGCTTGCAGCCCTGGCCTGTAAGAACTGCAAAATACGGATTTGGAAAGGCCTCCTGACTTCAAGCCTCTAGCACTGTCACCTTGCTTGTGCAGAGCTGGGCCTCGGGAATGGTCTTTCACTGAAGTTCTTACCCTGGAGTTGTTATTTGTATGGTTGCTCCTATCTGGGCTCCCGAGGTTATTTATTTATTGATTTATTTATTTGGGTTCTAGTTCTGTATTTTACTTTCATTGGTACTGGGGATTGCCCTGCTACTGAGCCCATTTAGGGCTCAGCCCTCAACTTTGCTCCACTCTAGACATTCCCCATTCTCTAGCTGTTCCATGGGTAGTCTCCAGCCTCACATAAGATCTTCCTCTTTGCCTCTGCTGCCTTCTTTATAAACCTCAGCTTTCCAGGGGTTCTGACTAGAGGGCAGGTTTCATGGTTGTGGTCAGGACAGAAATTGTCCTGATACAGAGAAGAAAGTAGTTGCAGTCTGTGTCCCAGAGACCCAATGAGACATGAAGCCTCTTAGCCTTTTTTGTCTGTTCCTTCTTTTCCTTTTTTTCTCTCTCTAAACCTCAGAGTGTCAGCTTTCCCAGGCTGGTCCATCTTCTGTGTTGGAGGCAGAGGAACCTTGTGAGGTGGAAGAACTGCCAGGGGCCAGCCTCCCAGGTAAGGTTGAGTTCCCCGGTGTTATGGGCCTGGTGGGTGCATAAAAGGGTACACTTCTGTTTTAAGGTGGGTGGGGCCCCTTACACTTTAATTAGCCTCGGCAAAGACTCTAGCTTTGACTTTAATCATTTTCCTATCCGCTGTGTGAGGGAAAAATGCCACTTCATTATTTCTTGCAGCATAATGAACTCCTATAAAGCATGTCACCCAAAAGACTACACACTTCAAATGATCGACAGATTGACTGAGCTCAACTCTGTAGCCTTTCTACTCCTTTTTGGTGGTTCTGAGGGACACACACAGAGCCATATTCATTCAGAGGCCTATCTAGGGCACAGGTGTTCCACTTGTCTCCCCACATGCTGCCCAATGACACCGGCTCTCAGTGGGGCTGAGGTGAGGCTGTGGACCTCAGTTTTTCTGATTGTCTCTATAAAGGGCTGGCTTTGGCTTTCTCACGGATTCCTCTGGGTTTCTTGGGGAGAATCCTAGAGGGTAAAAGCACATACCACACCTCTGAATGTTGTGTGTGCATGCTTCTGTTCCAGGGCCAAGTCAGAGACTATAGTGGTTCATAGAGCATCATGGGTAGAACTAGATAGCTTGCCGAGACTCATTGGTTCTTACCAGTGACAGACATGTCCCCTGAATCATCTCACAGTTCTTTGCATCCTCCATTGCCAAGTCCCTTCAGTCAGAAAGATGGCTTCAGATCTTAATCTACCACAGCAGGAAGGAGGCTCCTTCTTACCATTTGAATTTCTGATCAGAATATACATGGTCACCTTAACCTATAAAACACTCTGGGAGTGATGGTTAGCATTGAACTCAGCAGACATTCTGAGAGTCAAAGAAAGAAGGGCATATAGATTGGGAGAGGGAAGACCAGATAATGGATCCTGTGAGGCTCATGGTACTGCACTCAGCTACTGTGTGGTGTCTGAGTTGTAAAGAGGGTTAGGCTGTGCATATCAAGAGCTCTTAGCTGATGCCCCTTCCCCTGTGCGCAGCCCTTTGGGCCTCACAATTTATTATATTTTTCTTGATTTCTGCTCAAGTCAGTTTATGTCTCAGAGTCTGGGAAGTAGGACTGCTCACATTTCAACTTTGTTTCAGACAGCACCAGGCACCAGGAAAGCAAAGGAAATGTGTGTGAGGAAGTCTCCTTGGGGGAGACATTGATGGAGAGTCTTTCAGGGGGTGTTCCTGCTAGCTCTTCAATAGATACTGCCCTGGAGGAGGAACAGCAACCTCAGAAGGCTCTGAATTCTGAGAATGAGGATTCAAGCCCTTCGAGTCCCCAGAGGCAATCAGTCATCCAGCAGTCAGCCCAGGACAAGCGTAGGCCATGTCAAGGCACTGGGACAAAGAGGCCCCATCCAGATGATGAAGAGGACCCTGAGTGTCTTTCCAGCACCAGCAGCTACCAGCTGCCATTTGATGCCGGGAAGGAACTTCATGTGGATGGTCACGATTCTGGGCAGGACCCAGGAACGTCTGCTGGGGGATGCTCTGCAGCTGATGAGTTTGCTGCATCTCAAGGGAAGCCCTACACATGCAGTGAATGTGGGGAGGCCTTTGCATGGATCTCGAACCTTATGGAGCATCACAAGAGTCATGGCAGTGAGACGTGCTACGTGAGCCAGGGCTGCTAGGAACCCTTCCATGTCAGCTTGGTTGTGGTCAAGCACCACAAGAGTCACATACCAGAAACAAAACAGCCACACCCAGAGCCCTTCTCTGTCAGAAGCAAAACTCACTGGTGGGAGGGTTGGCAGCTTCAACTGTGTGGGTGGTTTTCCTTATACAACCTGAGGAACCATGGCAACTCTGCTATGACTGTCCCATGACATGGCAGTTGTAGCATGAGTGACCTTAAGGGTCGTGTGTGGTAGTGGATTCTTGTGGTATTTCTACAGGCACATCTGTGTTTAATTTTTGAATGCTAACATGCTGAAAACAACTGGAAAGGGGCAGGGCCCTCATCTTAGAAATACACTTTGGTCTGATGTTATATCCTATAAACCATCAGATGTGAGGGAAGACACCATTTCTGTAGTATTTTAATACCACACATACTCTGGTCATTTGACATTGTACAAAGTGTTGAGTTGCCTTAAAGTATGTGATCTGCTGGCACTTTCTTGAGCCCTCCTTGCCTCAGTTGCTTCTCCTTGAGCTACCTGTTCGTTCACACATAATTCTTGCCATCTGTTCTGGCCTTTTTGTAAGTATGTGATGCCAGGTTTGCTTCTCAATCCTTAAGAGCAGAAGCTGTTTCTTAGTACAAGTCATGACTTCATATGTGGAGTGGCTTACAAATATCACAAAATATGCGGCTTCAGACTGGGTTTCAGCCCATTAGTGAATCGTGAGGTCCAGTCAGTGGACGGCCACTGGTATTACAAGACAATGAAGTGGAATAAAAGTAGGTCAGAATGCATCATGTAGCAAAGGCAAGTATTGTTTTGTGAAACTTCTCAGCTGAGAGCTGGCTGCCACATTAGTGTATTTGTTAAGGGGTACAAGCATACGGGTTAGACAAACAGTCTGTATCTGAGCGGAGAGAACCAAATGTGGCCTACATAGGTAATCTGCTTTTGCTTTTAACTTCAGATTACAACATTGTTTCTGTTGCCTGACTGTAAATGTAATTGCCCTGCAGGTACAGAAAGGGTGTCTTTTTCTGTTAGTGTTTGAGCAGGCAGTTTGTGTAACCCCCAAATCAGAGGCTTACCATAATAAAGTATTTATTTCTTCATTCATATTAGAGCTCATTGTTTTGTGATTGTGCAGCTGCTTCCTTCAGTGTTGGTGAGGGGACATTTTCCTCCCTATAGTGAGTGAGTCTGGGATCCAGACACTATCCCTGCTTTAGCTTTCTTTCTTTCTTTCTTTCTTTTTTTGTTTTTTGTTTTTTCGAGACAGGGTTTCTCTGTGTAGCCCCGGCTGTCCTGGAACTCACTCTGTAGACCAGGCTGGCCTCAAACTCAGAAATCCTCCTGCCTCTGCCTCCCAAGTGCTGGGATTAAAGGCGTGCGCCACCACTGCCCAGCCTGTAGCCTTCTTTCTATTGGATTCTTGGAACATGTGGAGAAGCCTCTTTCCATTTACCTGGGAGAAGACCCAAATCACTTCCATTCATAAAGCCTCAGAACAGTGATTCTCAACTTGTGGGGGCCACATATCAGATATCCTGCATATCAGATGTCTACTTTATGATTCATAACAGTAGCAAAATTACAGTTATGAAGTAGCAACGACAGTTGTATGATTGGGAGTGTCACCACAACATGAAGTGTATTAAAGGGTCACAGCATTAGCAAGGTTAAGAACCACTGTCTTAGAAAATTGATCAGGGCCGGGCAGTGGTGGCGCACACCTTTAATACCAGCACTTTGGGAGGCAGAGGCAGGTGGATTTCTGAGTTTGAGGCCAGCCTGGTCTACAGAGTGAGTTCCAGGACAGCCAGGGCTACACAGAGAATCCCTCAAAAAAAAAAAAAATGAAAAAAAAAAGAAAATTGATCAGATGACCTTATCACCTGTTAGGATTCTGGCACCTCATATTTAGGTGTTTCTCTCTGCTGATTTAAGTTTTCTTCTGGTAAAAACAAGTCTAAATGTGTTTTCCTAACTTATTACAAGTAGTGACGTGTGACTCTATTTTTCCTCATTGCCATAGATTTTCCTATGCTACATCCTGGTACTCTGCCTCCCAGGTTCTTTCGGGTAAACGAACTAGTGAGAGAGCTGGCTTCCAGGGAAGGCACAAAACAGTATAAAGGATAGGGTGCACTCCTTACTCAGACCTGCTGTGACTAACATTTTACCCAGTGTACCCATGCTTTGCATGTGTGCCCACTTGCTCCTGTGTCTTGAGGGTGTGCAATGCCCATGTGCTCCCTGTTGTGACACCTGATTTTCTCAGCTGTATTGAGTGTTCAGGCAATATGTGGGGAGATATTTTGTGATAAGGTAAGTGTTCTACTCTTAATCAAAATTCTAGCCCTGCTGGAGAGATGGCTCAGTGGTTAAGAGCACTGACTGCTCTTCCAGAGGTCCTGAGTTCAATTCACAGTATCATATGGCTCAAAACCATCTGTAATGAGATCTGGCGCCCTCTTCTGGTGTGTCTTAAGACAGCTACAGTATACATACACATACAATAAAAATAAATCTTAAAGAAAAATTCTAGCTATGTATTTATCATTCATTGACAATCATCTAAATCAAGTCCTTACTATGAAGGTTACAAAGTGACTTTCCCTCCATGTTGATCAGTTGTCTCCAGCATTCTACAAACATAGGGTCCTTTTGTAACTTGTCTTTGTTACTAGGATTTCTCAAGTAGTATGTTTCTTTCAACTAGATTTATGTCCAAGAGCCCAGTAAGTCACTTAAACTGATCTTTCCTATTAATCTATTTGTAGCCACCCAAGGAAGTAGGGAAGGGCTGAGTCATGAAACAAAGAAGGTCAGGAGAGCTGAACAAAGGGCCAGCTATTGAGTTTGTGTGTCTGGTATGGTGGCTACATGTATCCAGTTAGCTTCTGAAATGTAGCTCCAATGAACTGATAAGCTAGCTGCAGGAGATCAGCACGTTAGATTTCATCGACAGCCTATACACACTGAACAGGTAAGACCTGTGTGTGTTAGAATTGTAACACGCAGCATAGAAGGGTAAGTATCAAACTCATTGTACCTGCTTCCTGAGAAGGTTTTTTGTTGCTATGTGGGTTTGGGTTTTTGCTTAGTTATTTTTTGCGTGGTTTTTCGAGACAGGGTCTTAAAGCTCAGCCTTGTTGCCAACCTGCAAAATAACTATGGATGACCTTGAATTCCTCATCCTCCTGTCTCAGCCGTCCAAGTGCTGGGATGGATTATAGGCCACAAACTAGGCTAGTTTAAATATTTAAATAATTTTATATTTTTGAGGCTGAGACTCTTCCTATGTAGCCCATGGTGACCCTGAGTTTGTGATCCTCCTGTCTGCTTTCACAGTGCTGGGATTACAGGTGTTTATCAAATGTTAGCCTTTGAGACTGTGTGTGTGTGGTTGCATGTAAAACAACGTAGGTTAGCATTTAAAATAATGGGTTCATTACATCTCCATTTGCATGTATCACACATGTAGCTCTTTTTTTCCCCTTCCTATTTTGGGGATCAGTTGGGCCTTGTACAACCTAGGGAAACACAAATACCACTGAGCAACATTTCCAGTCTTCTCATTGTTTGATGTGGGGTTTCACTATATAGCCCAAGCTGGCCTTGAACTTGGCAATGCTCTCGTCTCAACTTCCCTAATGCTAGGACTACTGGTATGAGCCACCACATATGAGCCACCACATCCTACTTTTAAAACTATACAATTCCAGAAAGGTATCCCACAAGCATACCAAAGAACAGTGTTGGAAGACTAAACATGTCCTACTCCAAAGAGAAACTTCAGAATAGTTAGAAATTTATCTCTCAGCACTGTGATTAAAATAAAATCATCTGGTATAAATACTACTGATAGCTGAGGACCAAAGTCAGCCAATATTCTTTTAAACAAATTGACAAGTCACCAATTATAGTTTGTGGTTTTAGAAAGCCTTTTTTTTTTTTTTTGATTTGGGGGTTCAATCAAATATTGTGGGCTTTCAGGTTAAATAGAAAAACAAAAGTGTTGAAGTTAAATATTAAAACAAGAGCTTTCAAGTTGTATGTAAAAGCAAAAGTTTATCACATGTTGTGATGTACTCCCAGCAATTAGAAGACAAAAGTAGGAATATCAAGAATTCGAGGTCAGCCTAGGCTATACAGTCAAGTCAGGTTAGCCTGGGTTACCTGAGATCTTGTCTCAAAAGCAAGTGCCAAAATAATAAAACCAAAAGGTTACTGGACATTGAGATAAAAAAAAAATCAGTGAAAAATTACTTCAGGAAAGGATTAGTTTGTTCATTTTCTGAAAAAGAAATTTAGAGAACACAGTATTTCAATGTGAAGGACAATTGTTCTAGCAAGCTCAAGGTCCAGGACTGGTCCTCCCCCAACCCCTGTCCCCAAACCTCAACTTAAAGATAAAAAGATGCCTAGTTTATTTTGGACTATAGAACTGAAGTCTGTGGCACTGACTGTTACTTAAAAACTGAGCTGTGAGCTGAGACGGTGTAAGCATTCATAGAAATTTCATGAAGGCGCCATTTGTTTTGGAAACACTTTGCTGTTGGATTTTCTAGGACTTTCCCAGTGAAATTTAACTATTCTGTAGCACCACTTCAAGAATGTTCATTTAGTTCTTTTACATTTTTTACCACTTTGAACAGCTCTGAGTTGGCCCATGGTGAATCCTTGAATGCAAATGAAGACAAAGCTATCACCAGACCGGTACTTGCCCACTTTCTTCTTTACAGATACTATAATACATTAATGAGCATCCGAGTCGAAGGACCTCAGTGTTGATGGTGTCCACATTTACTTACTGTTTGGATCCAGGAACAACTTTGAGCTTGATGGTCCCTGCCATTTCTGAGACCTCTGAAGAGGTACACAAAGGCTTATGCGTATTTAGCTCTCATGAGAATGATAATGGTGACTCTAGTACTGGATGGGCTCGCTTAAGGCTTCCCCATGTGGAAAAGGTCTACCCAGTATGAATTCTCTGGTGTTTGGTAAGAGAAGGGCTGTGTGTGAAGGCTTTGCCCAGTGTCTGCACTCACACAGCGTCTCTTCTGTGTGGATCCTCTGGTGCTGAGTAAGATGAGTGCCCTGCCTGAAGGCCTTACAACAATCTTGAGACAGATAGGGCTCCCCCACCCCCCATCGTGTCCTTTCATGCTGGCTGAGTGATGAGTGAAGGATTTCCCACACTTATTGTACCAGTGAGTCTTTTCCTTGGTGTGAATTCTCTGGTGCTCTACGAGAAGGAAACTTTGGCGGAGTGTTGTAGCACACTCACTATGCTCATCGGGCTTCTCTCTTGTGTGCATCTTCCGATGCTGAGTGAGGGGGGCAAGTTGGCTGGAAGCTCTGACACATTCATTGTATTCATAGAACTTTCCCTCAGTATGGATCTGCTGCTGTTTTGTTAGAGAAGAGCTGTGGCTGAAGGCCTTGGCATTGCCATAGTCACTGCACTCAGAGGGCTTCTCCCTTGTGTGTATCTGCTCATGCTGGCTGGGAGAGGAGTTATGACTGAAAGCTTTCCCATGCTCTTTGTATCCATAGGGCTTCTCTCCAGTATGAATCCTCCGGTGCTCAGTCAGGCGTGTGCTCTGACTGAAGGTCTTCCTACACTGGCTGCATCCATAGGGCTTTTTTCCTATGTGGGTTCTCTGATTCCGAATCAGTGGTATAATGGGGGAGGCTTTCCAGTGTGGAGTCACTGGTTCTGAGTGAGGTGGGTAATTTCCTGAAAGGCCCTCCCACATTCATTACACTCACAGGCTTTGTACCTGTGTGAATCCACTCGTATTGGTTGAAGGAGGATCTGAATCGGAGGATTTCCCACATTCGCTACACTCATGGCTTCTTACTTGTGTGAGTTCTCTGACGTTGGATCAATGGGGGCGATCTGGTTGAAGGTCCTTCCACACGAAGAACGTTTATAAGGTTTCTCACCAGCGTGGATTCTCTTGTGTTTGGTTAGTACTGAACTGTTTCGGAAGCATCTCCCACATTTGTGACATCTATAAGGTCTTTCTCCTGCGTGAGTTTGGTGACGTTCAACAGTGAGTGCTGAACTGTGGCTAAAAGCTTCTCCACATTCCTGGAATGTGCAGAGTTCCTTTTTTCTGTTAGTTTTTGTTTTTTGAGACAGGGTTTCTCTGTGTTGCCCTGGCTGTCCTGGAACTCACTCTGTAGACCAGGCTGGCCTTGAACTCAGAAATCCGCCTGCCTCTGCATCCCAAGTGCTGGGATTAAAGGCATGTGTCCTCTTCTGACCAGGTACCAGGCATGCACATGGAAAACAGACATATATGCAAGCAAAACACTCATATACATAAAATAAAATGTAAATGTATATATTTATATAGGTTTTAGCCAGAATGGTGTCACATAATTATCTTCACAGTACACAATAAACGAAAGCAGTAGGACTGAAAGTATTAAAGTCTTCGGGTGGTGGCAGCACACACCTTCATTCCCAGCACTCGGAAGGCAGAGGCAGGCAAATGAGTTCAAAGCCAGCCTGCTCTATACAGCAAGTTCTAGGACAGCCAGGGCCACATAGAGAAACCCTGTCTTTAAAAACCAAAGAGGGAGGGAGGGGGAAGAAGAGTAAAGGGAGAAGGAAAAGGAGAGGGAGAGGGAGAGGGAGAGGGAGAGGGAGAGGGAGAGGGAGACAGAGAGAGAAAGGGAGAGGGAGAGAGGTAGAGGTTGAAGGAAAGGGAGAGGGAGAGAATGAGAATAGATGGAAAGTCTTAGGCCATCCTGGATGACATAGGAAGACATCTCAAAACAATAATAACATACACATACAAAATTTACTGTAGCCACCAGCAGCTTCAGTCAACCGGGTTCACCTGAAAGGAAGGCTGGGAATGAAAGGGGAATGGAGGGCAAGAGAAAACAGTCAAGACAAAGTATTCTGATCAAAGCCTGAAACTTAATATTATGTTTTCAAATATAAAGGGGAAACCCCACCCCCAGAACTCCAGTCTCTTTGGGGGCCTGGGTGAGGGGATAGCAGCCCAGAGGTGTCTAGGCAAGCTCAGCAGGCAGTCCATTCTCCTCAACTCCTGTAGCAGACTGCACGTTGCCAAGGTCAGCAATGCCTCCTAGGTCCTATTGTTTGTTTGGTCTGTTGTGGTAAACAGCTGTTCAGGCCTGCTCAAGGCTGGGGGGGAGGGCACAATTTACCTTTAAAAAAAAAAAAAAACTAGAAAAGAAACAGGATCCATGTAGGGCAGGGATTCTGTCCATCTGGGCAACAATAACACTCGCAGTCATAGCAAGTGCTTGGCATCGCTTCTCAGCCTTTTGGCTAAGATCAAGTGTAGTAAGTGCTTGGCAGACATACTTATGACCATGTTACTTGTCTTGAAAACTGATAAAGGCCCACTGTTAAAACAGAACGAGACTACTCATTTTCTTAGCACTTATCAAAATCTATATTTTTAATTTTTTTTGGATTGTGTGATCCTGTCCCTGACTAAACATTCTGCAGAGATGATAACTCAGTTTCACTCATATCAAAATGGGTGTATGGGGGCCAAAATACACCTCAGTGACAGGGAGCTTGCCTAGGATGTGTGTGGCCCAGACCCCATGTTAGTAGGTGCACAACTACATTCATTCTAACTCCAGAGGATTTGTCACCTTGTTATGGACTTAGCCAGTACCTGCATACTGTGATGTACATTCAAACAGATACACATATGTAAATAAAACTGAAACACAACACAGAGTTTTTGCAAGAGCAGAAAGTGCTTTTATTCACTGAGCCATCTCTTGAGTCCCTCCTTTCCCTTTCTGCCATATGCTGATGAAGCGAGGTGCCATCAAGGATGACTAAGCCCTCAGAAGACACTGGATCCGTTGGCACTTTGCTCTTGGAATTCCCAGGCTTCAGAACCGAGAGGAATACATTTTTATTGTTTTTTTTTTTTTTTTTTTTTTAAATAAGTGACTCACTCTATTTTGTTACAGCAGCCCAAACAGACTTAAGATGGTGGTGGTAATGAGTATCAGGGCACCTGAGAACACAAAAGTATGACCTGATTCTGCCCTGAGATTTTAAAACCACTGGGCTGATAACATCTGACTCACCGTGTGTCTCTCTGCTTCTGCTGTTTTCAGGTCAGGCCTGTGACTTACTCAAATTCATTCTATTTGACATTTCCTACAGTTAAATAGTCAAGTTCCTGAAGCCCAAGATATAGTCCAGGTATCTGCTTATACATGGAAGCCCTGCACCCATTTTTAACTCGGGAGAGCTAGAGTCCACTATGTGAGTGGAACATCCAGGCAGTCTTCTAACAGAAAGCAACAGCCCAAACATCTGCAGCATCACTCTGTGTTATAGGATCCACTGGAAGGTTTCAGTTGCCCCAGCTTCTCCTGGCTCTTGAAGTATACTAACTCTTGAAAGGTCACTTGTTAATGAAATCATAGATTTCAGATAAGGAATTCCTTATGTCATTAGCTGAGCTAGTCGAGACTCATTTCTGCTGGGGCAGCTGGTTATAGGAATATTAAATAGACTAGAAGGGTTCTCCCCAGTTAAGGAGGTAACAGTCAAATTTTCCTATGGAATCTAGGGGGCCTTGTGGAATATGTAAATAGGGAACAATGTCTGGCTATAAGATCGTTTTCAACAATTTAAATGACAAAATATTTTAAAAGATTTTTATTTTTAATTCTGTATATGTGTGGGAATTGCTTTCTCTCTCTCTCTCCCCCCCCCATGTGTGTGTGTGTGTATCTGTGTGTGTACCTTTGCCTACAAGAGGGCAGAGGTGTCAGATTTCCCTGGAACTAGAGTTACAGGTAATTATGTGCACTTCATATGCATACTGAGAATCCAACATGGATCCTCTACAGGGGGCAGTACTTATTGCTAATTACTGAGCAATAGAATAAAATGATGAGGAATTAACAATAAAGTGGCAAAAAAAAAATTACGGGCAATGTAGGGTCCACCAGAAAGTGCTCTCCTGAAGGTACTCTTACAGTGTGTGTCTCGGAAAGTGAGGAAGGGAGCATCTGCAAAAACTGTCAGGCTGGACCCCTATAGGGACCTGTGGGGCCAAAATTATTCACAAGTATTCTTATGTGAGATGCTTGGAACCAAAAGTGTTTCATATTTTAAGGATTTTTAAAGTTTGAAATATTTGCATAGGTTGGTTTTTTTGTTGTTGTTGTTTTTTTTTTTGTTTTTTCTGGCTTAAAACCTGTGAAGATTTTAGATTTTTTAGATTAAGGATGCTTCAACCTATATGCTTAAACTAATGAAACAAAATCCTAGCCAGGGGAAAAAAGATAGTTTAAGAAAACATAATCAAAAAAAAAAAAAAAAGAAAGAAAGAAAGAAAGGAAGGAAGGAAGGAAGAAAGAAAGAAAAAGAAACCATAATCTAAGTGGTAAGAGCACTTACTACTTCCGTAGAGAACCTGGGTTCAGTTCTAGGCACTTATGTGGCAGCTCACAGCCATCTGTAACTCCAGTTCTAACAGATCCTATGCCCTGACATTTGTGGGCACTGGGTATGAGCCTAGTGCATATACATAAATGTGTAAAACATTCTTACACATACAGTGGGGAAAAGCAATAATCCCAGCAACAAATGCTCCCATAGATATAGGGAAAGGGGAGTACTTATTTACCGCTGAGGGCTGTGCAAAAATAGTACGGTTACTATGTAAATTAGTGTGGAGGTTCCTCAAAAAGCTAGAGCTAGACCTATGATATAACCAGCCATATCACTCTTGGGTACATACCCAAAGGACTCTGTATTCTTCTATAGAGATACCTGCACATCTATGTTTACTGCTGCTATATGGACAATAGCCTGGAAATTGAAACAGTCTAGATATCCATAAATCGATGAATGGATAATGAAAACGTTGTATTGTCACACAATGGAATACTATAAGCTATTAAGTTATCAGCTATTAAGAAATATATTATTAAATTCTCAGATAAATGGGTGGAGATGGAAACATTCTGAGGCAACCTGGACCCAAACAGATAAACTTCATGTTTTCTGTTATCTGTGGATGTTAGCTTTGAATCTTTGCTTCATTAGAAATACCCATAGAAGCTAGGAAACTTGTAAAGGCTCACCATTGTGTTTGTGTGTGTACGTGCTCACGCTTGCTTGCTTGTTTGCATGTACAGCCGAATGGGAAGGATGACAGAACAA
Organism: Rhabdomys dilectus; assembly: GCA_019844195.1. Taxonomy (NCBI): domain Eukaryota; kingdom Metazoa; phylum Chordata; class Mammalia; order Rodentia; family Muridae; genus Rhabdomys; species Rhabdomys dilectus. The sequence goes on from JADRCG010009316.1 coordinate 62,569, forward strand.
ACTTGTATAAATACTTAAAGGGGAATAATGATACAAAAAAGGCTAAGATCATGTGGAAACCTACTACTGTAGAAGCTTGTTGGGATATCTATCTATCTATCTATCTATCTATCTATCTATCTATCTATCTAT
>JADRCG010009316.1:72657-92797 GCA_019844195.1 Rhabdomys dilectus
ACACACACACACACACACACACACACACACACACACACACACACACAGAGGTACCTGGTGCCCATAGAAATCAGAAGAGGGCATTGGATTCCCTAGAACTGGAGTTACATATGACTTTTAGCTGTCACAAGGGTGCTGTGATCTGAACCCAGGTTTTCTGAAAGAGCAGGAAGTAGTGTTAACCACTTACCTGTCTCTCCAACACTTTATTTATTATTGTTATTATTATTTGTGAGAGAGGAGAGAGAGGAGAGACAGGAGAGAGAGGAGAGAGAGGGAGAGGGAGAGAGAGGGAGAGGGAGAGAGAGGGAGGGAGGGAGGGAGAGAGAGAGAGAGAGAGAGAGAGAGAGAGAGAGAGAGAGAGAGAGAGAGGGAGAGAGAGAGAGAGAGAATGTGTATGTGTACTCCACACTAGTGCCATTGTGCTTTTTTGGAGGTCAGAAAACAACATTTGGGAGTCAGTTTTTTTCTTATACTATGTTGGTTCTGGGAATTAAACTCAGGTTTGCAGGCTTGGTGGTGTAATTATTTCTGCTTGGATGGAAAGGTATCTGGGAATTCAGAAGACCAGAAACCCAGGATCCCAATGAAGGGGAGTCTGAGAAACAGGAGCCCAAGAACAACCTCTGAGGTAGGATAGTGTCCCAAGGGTATCCTGTGATATAGGAGCCCAAGAACCGAGACCCCAGAGCCCACACAGCTCTGAGAGGAATCCTTCCCTGCAGAAGTGTTGTAGCTTCTAGGGGAAGGTACCCCTGGCTGAGCCAAGGAGGTGGGGAGCCTCAGCTCCACTCTACTTCTTTGATTCTTTCCTTCTTCTCTTCGTTGTTTCTTGTCTTCTTCCCATGAGAGAGTCATACCAGGCAGCGTAGCTCATAAAAGAGGTCTGTTAGAGGGTCCAGGGAGAGGAGGGATGGATTCAAGAGTGGCTGCTTCTGCTCCCAGGTGCAGATAGCAGGGAATTAAACAAAGGGCAGGGGTTATACAGAATTTCTGGGGGCAGAGCTTTTCAGAAAAGAAATTTCCATATTGAGGATTGGAGGGATTTCAATTCCTGACCTTGAGGAGCTCAGGGATTGTTGGGTTTTCCTGATCAAGGATTGGTGGCTTTTTTCCCCACCCTTGTTCCTGCCATCTTGACAACTTCTGTGGTGGCATCTTTTCTAAAATTTTTAAAAAAAATATTTATTTTTTATTGGTTATTTTATTTATTTACAAATGTTGTCCCCCTTTCCAGTCTTCCCTCCACAAAACTATCCCCTCCCCCTCCCCTTGCCTTTATGAGGGTGCTCCCACCCCCATTCCAGTCTCACCACCCTAGCATCCCCCTACACTGGGGCATCGAGACTCCACAGGAGCAAGGGCCTCCCCTCTCACTGATGCCAAATAAGGTCATCCTCTGCTATAAATGCAGCTGGAGCCATGGGTCCCTCCATGTGTACACTTTGATTGGTGGTTTAGTCCCTGGGAGCTTTAGGGGGTTTAGTTAGTTGATATTATTGTTCTTCCTATGGGGTTGCAAACCCCTTAAGCTCCTTCAGTTCTTCTCCTAACTTTTTCATTGGGGTCCCTGTGCTCAATCCGATGATTGGCTGCGAGCATCCCCATTTGTATTGTTCAGGAGCTGGCAGAGCCTCTCAGGGGACAGCTGTACCAGGCTCCTGTCAGTAGACACATTTTGGCATTAGCAATAATGTCTGGGTTTGGTGTCTGCATATGGGGTAGATCCCTATGTGGGGCAGTCTCTGAATGGCCTTTCCTTCAGTCTCTGCTCCACTCTTTGTCCCTGCATTTCCTTTAGACAGGAACAATTCTGGGTTAAATTTTTTTGAGATGGGTGGGTGGCTCCATCCCTCAAGGGGGGGGGGGCTGTGCCTATTTACTAGATATGGTCTCTTCAGGTTCTAGCTCCTCCTTGTTAGGTATTTCAGCTAATTTCATCCCTGTTGGGTCCTGGGAACCTCTTGCTTCCTTAGCATCTGGGACTTTCTGTTGGCTACCGCCCCAGGTCATCATCCTCCACTGCTACACACTTCTGTTCAATTTCCTGACCCTCTGTACTTCTCCCCCGTCTCCTTCTACACCTGATCTTGCCCTCCTTTCCACCCCTCCTCTCTCCCTTCCAGGTCTTTCCCTCTCTGTACCTCCCATGATTATTTTGTTCCTCCTTTTAAGTAGGACTGAAGCACCCACACTTTGACCTTCCTTCTTCTTGAACTTTATATGGTCTTCTAGAGTTGGAGAAGGTACCATGAGGTGCTGAGAAGAAGGTATATTCTTTTGTTTTAGGGTGAAATGTTCTGTAGATAATGTGTTAAATTCATTTTGTTCATAACTTCTTTTAGTTACACTGTGTCTCTGTTTAGTTTGTTTCCATGATCTGTTCATTGGTGAAATGCGGTGTTGAAGTCTCCCCCTATCATTGTGTAGGAGCTTTAGTAAGGTTTCTTTTACTAATGTGAGTGCTCTTGCATTTGGGGCATAGATGTTCAGAGTTGAGAGTTCATCTTGGTGGAGTTTTCCTTTGATGACTATGTAGTGTCCTTCCCCATCTCTTTTGATAACTTCTGGTTGAATATCTATTTTACTGGATATTAGAATTGCTACACCAGCTTGTTCTTGGGACAATTTGCTTGGAAATTTTTATTTTTCCAGCTTTTTACTCTGAGGTAGTGTCTGTCTTTGTCACTGAGTTGTGTTTCCCGTATGCAGCAAGATGCTGGGTCCTGTTCAAATATTCAGTTTGTTAGCCTATGTCTTTTTATCAGGGAACTGAGTCCATTGATGTTGAGAGAATTAAGGACGAATAATTGTTGCTTCTTGTTATTTTTGTTGTTAGTGGTGGAATTATGTTTGTGTGGTTCTTTTTTTTTGGGATTGTTGTGAGATGATTACTTTCTTGCTTTTTCTTGGGTGCCGTGTCCCTCCTTGTGTTGGAGTTTTCCTTCCATTTTCCTTTGTAGGGCTGGAATTTTGGAGAGATGTTGTTTAAATTTGATTTCATCATGGAATATCTTGGTTTCTCCATCTATGGTAATTGAGAGTTTTGCTGGGTATAGTAGCCTGAGGTGGCATTTTTGTTCTCTTAGGGTCTATATCACATCTGCCCAAGATTTTCTGGCTTTTAGAGTCTCTGTTGAGAAGTCTAGTGTAATTCTGATGGGCCTTCCTTTGTATGTTGCTTGAACTTTTTCCCTTACTGCTTTCAATATTCTTCTTTGTTTTGTGCATTTTGTGTTTTAATTGTTATGTGACAGGAGAATTTTCTTTTCCAGTTCAATCTATTTGGAGTTCTGTAGGCGTTTTTGTATGTTTGTGGGCATCTCGTTCTTTAGGTTAGGAAAATTTTCTTCTATAATTTTGTTGAAGATGTTTACTGGCCCTTTGAGTTGGGAATCTTAACTCTCTTCCATACCTATTATCCTTAGGTTTGGTCTTTTCATTGTGTCCTGGATTTCCTGGATGTTTTGGATTAGGAACTTTTTTGCATTTTTCATTTTCTTTGACTGTTATGTCAATGTTTTCTATGATATTGTCTACATCTGAGATTCTCTCTTCTATCTCTTGTATTCTGTTGGTGATGCTTGCTTGCATTTATGACTCCTGATCTCTTTCCTAGGTTTTCCATCTTTAGAGTTGTCTTCCTTTGTGATTCCTTTGTTGTTTCTATTTCCATTTTTAGATTCTAGATGGTTTTGTTCAATTCCTTCACCTGTTTGATTGTATTTTCCTGTATTTCTTTAAGGGATTTACGTTTCCTCTTTAAAGGCTTCTACCTGTTTACCTGTGTTCTCCTGTTTTTTTAAAAAAATATTTATTTATTTTATGTATATGAGTACACTGTAGCTGTCTTCAGACACACCAGGAGATATTGAATCCCATTACAGATGGTTGTGAGCCACCATGTGGTTGCTGGGAATTGAACTTAGGACCTCTGAAAGAACAGTCAGTGCTCTTAGCTACCGAGTCATCTCTCTAGCCTCTCTCCTGTATTTCTGTAAGGGAGTTATTTATGTCTTTCTTAAAGTCCTCTATCATTATCATGAGATGAGATTTTAGATCAGAATTTTGCTTTTCAGGTGTGTTGGGGTAGCTAGGGCTTGCTGTGGTGGGAAAACTGGGTTCTGATGATGCCAATTAGCATTGGTTTCTGTTGCTTATATTCTTGTGTTTGTTTGCCTCTTGCCATCTGGTTATCTCTGGTGTTAGCTGGCCTTGCTGTCTCTGACTAGAGCCTGTCCCTCCTTTGAGCTTGTGAGTCTGGATGTGTCAGAACTCCTGGGGGTCAAGCTGTCTTTGGGTGTGATTGGGGTGTGGGGGGCTGTAGCACAGGTCCAATCCCCAGTGGTGGCATCTTATGGTGGCCATAGGCTGGGGCAGGAAGGAGGAGGCAACTGCTACTTTGATGACTCTTATAGTGCTCCCCTTTACTTAAGGAGCAGTCCTTGTAGCTTACATAGAAAAAATTTATCAGGAAGCTGGTCTAGGTATAGATAGAAACTGGAGCTGAGATTTGAGTCTAGGCAATTGAATTCATGCCACAATCTTCCTTCTGCCCCACTGATGTTCCCTGAAACCTAGTCATTACTGTCATTCCCATAAGGATGTCTATATCTCACAATCATCTCTTCAGTTCATAGGGTTCTTTTTTTGTGAATGTTTACATATTTTTATTCGATATTTTATTTATTTACATTTTAGATGTTATCCCCTTTCCCATCCCCCACATTAATTACATATCCCATCCCATCCCATCCCTCCTCCTCCTTTTTTGCCTTTATACTGTTTAAATTACATGTAAATATTAAGGTCAGTTCTAGGCTGAGGAACTAGCAATACAATAGATGCAAATAGTCAAGGAACAAGCAAGACAATAAACCCAGATAGTCAAAGAACACACACGATAATAAAAAGAGTCCCATGAACACTCCTGTGATCACTATTTCTAAGGGCTTATCAGGATGACCAAAATATCTGAACCTACTTCCCTGTCCTAGCCCAAAGTCATTTTCATGCCTGAAACCTACTTCTTTGTTCTAGCTTAAGATTTAGATTCTTGCCTGTAATTACTTCTTTGTTCTAGCCTAAGATTTAGATTCTGGCTTTAAATTTCTTCTTTGTTCTAGACTTGGATTTAGATTTCTGCCTGAAATTACTTCTTTGTTCCAGACTAATGTTAGATTCCTACCTACAGTCCATTTCCTTGTCCTTGGCCTATGTCAGATTCCTTCCAAGCAGCCCATTTCTTTGTCCTTGGCCAATGTCATATTCCTGCCAGGCAGCCCAAAAGCTCTCCACTTCTCCCCATTTTTATTGCATAAACCAGACTGAGCCTGTCTTAGGTGGTTCTGACAAGAAAGCTTTCCTTACCGTCATGGAATATGCATTATCAAAAGCCGTGCACTTATGTCTTAGGCTGGTAAGGCTCTGTGCAGAATCTTACCTGCCCTTGGCTTGCTAGCCTGTTAAATTAATAATTCTGTCTGGGGGTCCATTTTTAGTTTCAAGCCATGTACTTTGGCTGCCAACCTGTTGATATAGTTAGAGACAAGCTTTGACATGATGGGCAGGAATAAAAGTATTCCCAGGACAAGAAGGGCTAGCATGACCAAGCTATATATGCCATTACTGAGGTTTGAGTAAAATGGAAATACTGACCTCAGGCCATGGATAATTTTATCACCATTATCTGCAGCATCAAAGCCCAACAGAGCAGCATTCTTTAAACTCATAATCTCACTATGCAAAGTTAAAACACTCAGAGTTATAAGTATTTTATATATGTGAATATTTTATAATATTCACATATTATAAAATCTCAGTGTTATAAGGTGTTATGCCAAATACCTTACAGGTGTCTTTAAACCTTTTGCTAATTATATTGACAATCATATTGTAAATTTTAGAAGTAACACTACTCCAATGATATTTGTCATGATACTTGAGGTGGCTCCTGTCTCTTGAATCTTGAACCTCCTTCAGATAATTTGAATAGGATATAGAACATCAATCCATTGTTCCAGATACCTATATAAATCCTTTCGTATACTCAATGCATTAGTAGCATTTTTTTTGCTAGATGGTTAACAAAAATAGCTGTCTTATCTCCTTGTATCAAAGCTATTTCAGAAGCAGTGGTGCTAGAAATTAATGAAATTAAACCTGTTATACCATCAATAATCAAGCCTGCTACCCTCTTGTTTTTGCTTAAAGTCTCGCTCACTTCTTCCAGTATGTTGAAGTTTTTTTTTTCAGAGAATCAAGGTTTTCTAATACCCAGTGTAGTAAGACAAAAGCTGGTTGATAGACATGCCAAGTTTTAACACACTAACACAATTAGAAATTATACAGTCAATGCAACTTACAATAAATACTGTGGAAGAGACAAAACCAATTTTAGCATGACAATTAAAAGAGCCGTAAAACATGCACTAACCCTTGTTTGAAATCCAGATCCTGTCCCAACTTTATCTGTTGCTATCCTAACATCATAGAGAACTGCGGCTAACTTCCAAATATGTCTCTGAAAATGTCCAGATCCAACCTTCCAAATGAAGACTGTTATTTCCAATATTGGATTGATTTCTAGACCAGTACATGATTGAGTCCGAATAACTGGTCACCTTTAAGAAAAATACAAAAGCCTTTATAATTTCTCTTTTTGATTCTCTGTCCCACAATGTCTAAAACTTCAGGCAAGGCAGCTTCTCCCATCTGGGATATAGGCAAGCAAAGGTGGGTCAGGAACATGTGTCCAATACAGCTTCCCAGTCATCCTTGTCAGGGCACTCAGCAAGCTCACAGGTCAGCATCAGTCTTTGTCTCAGCAACAGTATGTCTCACCAATCATGCTGACAGCCACCATGCTCCTATAGCATCCTGCAGAAAAAACACAAACATGACCTCTTCCCCATATTAGATATATGATCAGAGTCATGCCATATGTCTGTAAGTGAATCCTTCTTTTTCACTTAGGCATAAGTATGCTTAATTGAAGGGTGCTATAGACACTCAGCAGAAAGTTCCTTGGCATCCAATTTTTTTTAATTTAAAATAAAAATAGTATGATTTAAATAAATTTGTGTGTTCAGGCATATACCTCCTTTTTTTATTTTATGAAGATATAGTTTTAAAGTTTCATGGGTCCCTTCCACAATACCTTGTCCCTGAGGATTATAAGGAATCCCTCTAATAAACTGTTGATGAGAAGTCTCAACTGCTCAACTACAATTGCCAAATCCATTATCTATTTTTATTAGATATTTTATTTATTTGCCTTTCAAATGATATTTCTTCTCTCATTTCCCTGCAAACCCTCTTATCTCATCCCCCTCCTCCTATTTCTATGAGGGTGTACCCCCACCCATTCACATATTCCTGCCTCCCTGGTCTTGAATTTCCCAACACTAGGGCATCCAAACATTCAGGGACCAAGGCCCTCCTCTTCACCTGATGCCTGAGAAGGCCATCCTCAACTACAAATACAGGTGGAGCCATGAGTCTCTTCCTTTGTGTTCCCAGGCTGGAGGTTTAGACCCTGGGATCCCTGGTCGAGTATTTTGTTACTCCTTCTAAGAAGGACCGAAGCACCCACACTTTGGTCTTCCTTCTTCTTCTTGAGCTTCATGTGGTCTATGTATTGTATCTTAGGTATTGTGAGCTTTTGGGCTAATATCCATTTATCAGTGAGTGCATACCATGTGTGTCCTTTTGTGACTGAGTTACCTCATTCAGGATGATATTTTCCAGTTCCATCCACTTGCTTAAGAATTTCATAAATTCGTTGTTTTTTAATAGCTGAATAGTACTCGTTGTATAAATGTATCATATTTTCTGTATCCATTCCTCTGTTGAAGGACATCTGGGTTCTTTCAAGCTTCTGGCTATTATAAATAAGGCTGCTATGAACATAGTGGAGCATGTGTCCCTGTTGTATGTTGGAGCATCTTTTGGGTATATGCCCAGGAGTGGTATTGCTGAGTCCTCAGGTAATATTATATTCAATTTTCTGAGGAACTGCCAGACTGCTTTCCATAGTGGTTGTACCAGCTCATAATCCCACCAACAATGAATGAGTGTTCCTCTTTCTCCACATCCTCACCAGCATCTGCTGTCACCTAAGTTTTTTATCTTGGCCATTCTGACTGGTGTGAGGTGAAATCTCAGGGTTGTTTTGATTTGCATTTCTCGGATGACTAAGGATATTGAACACTTCTTTAGGTGCTTCTCAGCCACTGGAGTTTCCTCACTTGAGGATTCTTTGTTTAGCTCTGTACCCCATTTTTTAATCAGGTTATTTGACCGTCTAGAGTCTAATTTCTTCAGTTCCTTGTATACCTTGGATATTAGCCCTCTATCGGATGTAGGATTGGTCAAGATCTTTTCCCAATCTGTTGGTTGCCACTTTGTCCTATGGATGGTGTCCTTTGCTTTACAGAAGCTTTGCAGTTTTATGAGGTCCCATTTGTCAATTCTTGATCTTAGAGCATAAGCCATTGGTGTTCTGTTCAGGAACTTTCCCTCTCTGCCCATGTGTTTGAGGCTTTTCCCCATTTTCTCTTCTATTAGTTTCAGTGTATTTGGTTTTATGTGGAGGTCCTTGATCCACTTGGACTTGAGCTTTGTAACAAGGAGATAAGTATGGATCAATTTGCATTCTTCTACATGTTAAACCAGTCCCAATTTGTTGAAAATGCTGTTTTTTTCCACTGGATGATTTTAGCTCCTTTGTCAAAGATCAAGTGACCATAGGTATGTGGGTTCATTTCTGGGTCTTCAATTCTATTCCATTGCTCTACCTGCCTGTCTCTGTACCAATACCATGCAGTTTTTATTACTATTGCTCTGTAATACAGCTTGAGGTCAGGGATGGTGATTCCCCCAGAAGTTCTTTTATTGTTGAGAATAGTTCTTGCTATCCTGGGTGTTTTGTTATTTCAAATGAATTTGCAAATTGCTCTTTCTATCTCTATGAAGAATTGAGTTGGAATTTTAATGGGAATTTCATTATGTCTGTAGATTGCTCTCAGCAAGATAGCCATTTTTACTGTATTAATCCTGCAAATCCACGAGCATGGGAGATCTTTCTATCTTCTGAGATCTGCTTCAATTTCTTTCCTCAGGAACTTGAAGTTCTTGTCATATAGATCTTGTACTTGCTTGGTTAGATTTACACCAAGGTATTTTATATTATTTGTGACTATTGTGAAGGTTGTCATTCTCCTAATTTCTTTCTCAGCCTTTTTGTCCTTTGAGTAGAGGAAGGCTACTGATTTGTTTGAGTTGATTTTATATCCAGCCACTTTACTGAAGTTGTTTATCAGGTTTAGGAGCTCTTTGGTGGACATTTTAGGGTCACTTAAGTATACTATCAAATCATCTGCAAATAGTGAAATTTTGACTTCTTCCTTTCCTATTTGTATCCCTTTGACCTCCTTTTGTTACCTAATTGCTCTGGCTAGGACTTCCAGTACTATATTGAATAGGTAAGGTGAGAGAGGACAGCCTTGTCTAGTCCATGATTTTATTGGGATTGCTTTATGTTTCTCTCCATTTAGTTTGATGTTGGCTACTGGTTTGCTGTATATTGCTTTTACTATGTTTAGGTATGGGCTTTGGATTCCGGACCTTTTTAAGAGTATTACCATGAAGGGTTGTTGAATTTTGTCAAATGGTTTCTCAGCATCTAGTGAGGTGATCATGTGTTTTTTTTCCTTTGAGTTTGTTTATATAGTGGATTACATTGATGGATTTCTTAATATTGAACTTTCCCTGCATTCCTGGGATAAAGCCTGTTTGATCATGATGGATAATTGTTTTGATGTGTTCTTGGATTCGGTTTGTGATAACTTTATTGAGTATTTTTATATCAATAGCCATAAGGGAGATTGGTCTGAAGTTCTCTTTCTTTGTTGCGTCTTTGTGTGGTTTAGGTATGAGTGTAATTGTGGCTTCATAGAATGAATTGGGCAGTGTTCCTTCTGTTTGTATTTTGTGTAACAGTTTATAGAGAATTGGTATTAGGTCTTCACTGAAGGTCTGATAGAACTCTGCAGTAAAACTGTCTGGTCCAGGGCTTTTTTTTGGTGGGGAGATTTTAATGACTGCTTCTATTTCTTTTGAGATTATGGGACTGTTTAGATGGTTTATCTGGACCTGATTTAACTTTGGTAACTGGTTGTTGTCTAGAAAATTGTCCATTTCATACAGATTTTCCAATTTTGTTGAGTATAGGCTTTTGTAGTAGGATCTGATAATTTCTTAAATTTCCTTGGTTTCTGTTGTTATATCATCCCTTTCAGTTCTGATTTTATTAATTTGTATAGTGTGTCTTTGTCCTGTGATTAGTCTGGCTAAGGGTTTATGTATCTTTTTGATTTTCTCAAAGAACCAGCTTTTGAATTTATTGATCTCTGTATAGTTCCTTTTGTTTCTACTTGGTTGATTTCAGCTCTGAGTATGATTATTTCCTGCTGTCTACTCCTCTTTAGTGTGTTTACTTCTTTTTGTTCTAGAGCTTTCAGAGCTTTCAGGTGTGTTGTCAAGCTGCTAGTGTATGCTCTCTCCTTTTTTTTTTTTGTAGGCACTTAGAGCTATGAGTTTTCCTCTTAGCACTGCTTTCATGGAGTCCCATAGGTTTTGGAATATGTATCTTCATTTTCATTAAATTCTAAAAAGTATTTAATTTTTTTATTTCTTCCCTGACCAAGTTATCATTGAGTAGAGCATTGTTCAGTTTCCACATGAATGTGGGCTTTTTATTGTTTTTGTAGTTATTGAAGACCAGCCTTATTCCATGGTGATGTGATAGGATGCATTGGATTATTTCAGTTTTTTTTTTTGTATCTGTTGAGACCTGTTTTGTGACCAATTATAAGGCCTATTTTGGAGAAGATGTCATGAGGTGCTGAGAAAAGGTATATTCTTTTGTTTTAGGATGAAATGTTCCATAGATATCTATTAAATCCATTTGGTTCATAATTTCTGTTAGTTTCTTTGTATCTCTGTTTAATTTCTGTTTCCATAATCTGTTCATTGCTGAGAGTGGAGTGTTGAAGTCTCCCACTATTATTGTGTGAGGTGCAGTGTGTGCTTTGAGCTTTAGTAAGGTTTCTTTTATGAAAGTGGGTGTCTTTGCATTTAGCACATAGATGTTCAGAATTAAAAGTTCATCTTGGTTGACTTTTCCTTCGATAAGTATGAAGTGTCCTTCCTTATCCTTTTTGATAGCTTTAAGTTGAAAGTCGATTTTATTCAATATTAGAATGGCTACTCCAGCTTTTCTTAGGTTCATTAGTTTAAAAAAATGTTTGCCAGCCTTTTACTCTAAGGTAGTTTCTGTCCTTGTCACTGAGGTGTGTTTCCTGTATGCAGCAACATGTTTGGTCCTGTTTACTTGTCCAGTCCATTAGTCTATGTCTTTTTATTGAGGAATTGAGTCCATTGATATTAAGAGATATTAAGGAAAAATGAATGTTGCTTCTTTTTTTTTTTTTTTGTTATTAGCGGTGGCATTATGTGTGGCTATCTTCTTTTGTATTTGTTTTAAGATTACTTTCTTGCTTGCAGTAGGGTATAATTTCCCTCCTTTTATTGGAGTTTTCCTTCTATTATCCTTTGTAGTACTGGGTTTGTGAAAGGATATTGTGTAAATTTGGTTTTGTCATGGAATATCTTCGTTTCTCCATCTATGGTAATTGAGAGTTTTGCTGGGCATAGTAGCCTAAGCTGCCATTTGTGTTCTCTTAGGGTCTGTATGACATCTGTCCAGAATCTTCTGGCTTTTTTAGTATCTGGTATCTTGTGTAATTCTTATAGGTCTGCAGTTATATGTTACTTGACCTTTTTCCCTTACTGCTTTTAAAATTATTTCTTTGTTTTGTGCATTTTGTGTTGTAATTATTATGTGATGGAAGGAGTTTCTTTTATGGTTGATTCTATTTAGAGTTCTCTAGGCTTCTTGTATGTTTATGGGCATCTTGTTCTTTAGGTTAGGGAAGTTTTCATCTATAATTTTGTTGAAGATATTTATCACACTGGTTTGTCACAGTCAGGGAGGAGAGTGTATCGTCCTGGTCATTGATCATTACATTGAATTCCTGGAGTGCATCTTTCCTGCCATCCATGCTTCCAGTGAAATCCCACTTGAGAGCACGTGGATAGGAGGGTGCTGAGGTAGAGATCTGGCCCTGCTCAGTCATCACTGACAGCATAGTTTTGCCAGCATGTGGGTTAAGGAAGGCATTATCTTACCCATGAATGGCTGGAGAGAAGTGCTGGATGCTGATGGCAGAAGCCATGCTGAACTCACATCTGGGGTGGAGACTCCGGAAATGTTTCACACCCTTTCTGAGTATGTGGAGTTACTCAGCACAGGCAGAGAAAGCTGAAGAGCTTTTTCTGCTCCAAAGAAAATTGAACTTTGGAAATTTTCTGTAGTGAGGAAGAAGACAGTGGGTGGTAAATGGTGAGGTTGATGCTTTCTAGGTTCCTGTGGGGAGCAGTGCTATCTCCATGGTATCACAGGGGGTTAGTGGTACAGGCCTTGAATCCTAGCATTGGGAGTAAGAGGTTAGTCAATTTTTATAAGAGTTTGAAAGCAGCCTGGTTCTCAGAGTGAGTCCCAGAACAGCTAAGGCTAAACAGAGAAAAATTGAAAAAACAAAAAAGAAAAAAGAAACATAAATGGCATAAGCTATTTCTACAAGCTTTTACTTGTCTCATAAAAAATCCTGACTTCTGAGTGGACTGATAAATTTCACTTGCAGTTCTTTGAGAAAATCAACAAGATAGATAAACCCTTAGCAAGAATAACCAGAGGGCACAGAGTATCCAAATTAATAAAATCAGAACTGAAAAGGGAGACATAACAACAGAAACTGAGGAAATTAAAAAAAAAACCATCAGATCCTACCACAAAAGCCTATATTCAATAAAACTGGAAAATCTGGGTGAAAGGGGCAATTTTCTAGACAGATACTAGGTACCAAAGTTGAATCAAGATCAGATAAACCACCTAAACAATCCCTTAACCCCTGAAGAAATAGCAGCAGTCAGTAAAAGTCTCCCACCAAAAAAAGCCCAGGACCAGATGGATTTAGTGCAGGATTCTATCAGACCTTGCAAGAAGACCAAATGCCAATTCTCTTCAAATTTTTCCACAAAATAGAAACAGAGGGAGCACTACCCAATTCGTTCTATGAAGCCACAATTACACTCATACCTAAACCAAACAAAGATCCAACAAAGAAAGAGAACTTCAGACCAATCTCCCTTATGAATATCGATGCAAAAATACTCAATAAAATTCTTGCAAACTGAATCCAAGAACTCATCAAAACAGTCATCCATCATGATCAAGTAGGCTTTATCCCAGGAATGCAGAGATGGTTCTACATACAGAAATCCATCAACATAATCCACTATATAAACCTCTTATAAGAGGGACTGCATGGTGGATGTTCCTCTGCAACTTTCTTCTTTCACTGTATTAGTTAGGTCCATCCCAGAGGTTCAATGGCAACAGACCACCAAATTCTGGGATGTTTTTCTATAGAACTTAATCCTTTACATGCTGAAATCTGGAAATGCAAAGCCAAGTTGCCATCAGGGTTTGTTTTATCTCGTGTGTGTTTGTGTGTGTGTGTGTGTGTGTGTGTGTGTGTGTGTTCTCCCTCTTCTTGGTTTGTTGCTTAGCTTTGAGACAAGGTGTTACTATGCAGCCTTGGCTGGCGTGTTTCTCACCTTTTTGACCAGGCTGATCATGAACTGAAAGTTTCCTTCCTCTGCTTCTTAAGTGCTGAGACTAAGTCACCTGTAGCCACACCCTGCTCCAACTCCTTCTTCTCATTAGAATAGTAGTCCTGTTGGAACTAGTGTCTACTCTTGTGACCTCATTTAACCTTGTTTACATCATCTCCAGTCTATGCACTCAGAAATACTGAGAAATTCCATTTTGAGATGCTGAGGGTCAAGACTTGAACAAATAAAATTTGGGGGCATAATTAAGTCTAAAACATTTGTTAATATGTCCATTTACTGGTACAGTTGGAGAAACAAATGAAACTTTAAAAAGCTCACATAATTGCAGTGGACTGTGACTGGTGAGTGTAGTCAACTCTGTGATTTCTAGGTTCGGCAGAGATCCTGTCCCAACAACCAAGGTGGATAGGGTCTAGAAAGATGGCTCAGCAGTTAGCAGCATCCACATGGTGGCTCCTAACTCACAGCCATGTGTAACTTCAGTTTCAGGGGTTCTGATGCCATCTGCTGACTTCTGCAGGTACCACGGATTCACGTGATGTCCATTAATATGTATGGACAAAACACTCAACAAGTAAACTAAGTAGTTAAAAAAATGTTGTCAAGCCTTGTGAAATGGGTTCAAGCACTTACTGACAGCTTTGACAACCTGAGTTCAGCTCCTGAGACCCACATGGGGGAAGGAGAGGACCAAATTCTGAAAGTTGTCTTGATGTTCAAGTACACACTATGGCATGTCTGAACCTACACACATACATACACACACCAAAATCTATAAATAAGTTTGATAAGAAACATAAGCTTTGGGAAATGATTGAGAAACAGTATCTGATGATAATCTATGGTCTCCATATGTATGTGCATCCAACACACATACATGTATGTACATACAAACATACACATACACGAACTCATAAGTTAAGAATAGTGGGGCAGAAAGGACTGAAGGAGCTGAAGGGGTTTGTAACCCGATAGGAAGAAATACCAATCAACCAGACCCCACCCCTCAGAGCTCCTAGGGAATAAACCACCGACCAAAGAGTACACATGGAGGAACCCATGGCTTCAGCTGCATATGTAGCAGAGGATAGCCTTGTCGGGCATAAGTTGGAGAAGAGGCCCTTAGACCTGTGAAGGCTCTATGCCCCAGTGTGGGGGAATGCCAGGGTGGAGAGGTGGGAGTGGGTGGGTGGGTGGGGGTACACCCTCTTAGAAGCAAGAGGAGGTGGGATAGAAGGTTTAGGGGGAAACCAGGAAAGGGGATAACATTTGAAATGCAAATAAAAAAATATCAAATAAAAAAAGTAGTGGGGCAGTGTTATAAACACAACACTTAAGAGGGTGAGGAAGGAGGCTGAGGAATTCTAGGTAATCTAATACTCAGCTACTTCAAGGCCAGCCTGAGTTACAGGAGACACTGGTTCAAGACAGAAACAACCCCTCCCACATAGATATAGAGTGTGCATTTTTCTTTGTGTCTTTACCTCTAATATTATCCATTCCAGCCCTGGTCACAAAGAATAATTCATAAGTATATTACTTGATGAAGAGGCTGCAAGAGAAGTTAATGTTTGGGATACCTTCCTTCAGAGCTAGTGTAGTTCCTATAGTGTTACAGAATTGGTGTCATTGTGTCTCCCATAGACATGAAGAGATGTCTTCTGTGTCCTAAGGAGCAGTACTCGAGCCACACCAGAGACCATTGCCTGCCCAGGACAGAGATCTTCCTGGCCTTTGAGGAACCACTGGGATTCACATTGGCTTTGGTGGCACTATTGCTGGCTGGTCTGGCTGTCCTGGTTCTTGGAATGTTTCTGAAGCACCAGGATACACCTGTGGTCAAGGCCAACAACAGAACTCTCAGCTACTTCCTCCTGATCTCTCTTTCCCTGTGTGCCCTGTGTGCCTTGCTCTTCCTTGGGAGACCCACAGTCACCACCTGCCTCCTCCATCAGACCACCTTTGCTGTGGTGTTCACAGTGGCTGTCTCCTCTGTTCTGGCCAAGACGATCACAGTAGTCCTGGCCTTCAGAGTCACCAGGCCTGGGAGCAGGATCCAGGTATGCCTGAGCCCTGGTGCGGCCTCGGTGGTTCTCATTGCTTTCTTAATACAGGTTGTTCTTTGTGGGGTGTGGTTGGCCACCTCCTCACCATTCCCAGACAGGGATATGATCTCAGAACCCCGGCACATTGTCATCCAGTGCCAGGAGGGTTCTGGTGCCACCTTCTCCTGTGTGCTGGGCTACTTGGGTTTCCTGGCAGGAGGTACCTTCTCTGTGGCTTTTCTGGCCAGGGGCCTTCCAGATGTCTTCAATGAGACCAAGTTCCTCACCTTCAGCATGCTGCTCTTCTGCAGTGTCTGGACAGCCTTCCTGCCCCTGTACCACAGTGCCCGAGGGAAGTCCACTGTGGCTGTAGAGATCTTCTCTATCCTGGCCTCCACTGCTGGGCTTCTGGGTGGCATCTTCATCTCACAGGTGTATTCTGTGTATCTTCATTCAAGGTGTATCCTGGTGCTTCAGATTATGTAAGTGCTACATAATCTTACTGAAGCCGGAGAAGAACACCCCTGCCTGGCTAACGCAAGGCCATCAGGCACAGCAGGACAGGCAGAGTTAGATGCTCCACAGAACGTGTTAGTCCTCAGGGGAGTCACCAGGACCGAGTGCTTGATTTTGACTCATTGTTTCTTTGTGGATCACAGCATAGTTAAAAGGCAGATCGAGATTCAAGTGAGATACTTAAAACACAACTGACTGTTACGTTTAGAGTGGACATATAGATGGTCACTGACTATTCTGTTCATATGTATTGCTGAAAGTCATCACAGTTAAGGAACTTGGAAAGGGAAACTCAGAAGGTAGCACAATGGGTAAAAATACTTGTTATTAAGCCTGGCAACTTGAATTTGATGCCCAGGACACGCATGGTGTATGTAGTGGTGACATCACTAATTTGTGCCTTCACCTCTGCCTGATAACCACAGAACATTGGTCACATCCATATACACAAACTATCAGTGGAAAGGTGGGAAAAGTGTCATGAGGTGATGATGATGATGATGATGATGATAATGATGATGTCAAGGGTTGCTGAGCATGTGAGCAGTTGTCAGGCAGATCATTGTTCTATCTGCTTTGTTTTGAGAGGAACCTTACTGGGAATTCAACTTTTCTTTTCTCCATCCCCCCTCTGGTTACATTTTTTATTGGATATTATATTTACATTTCAGATTTTATCCCCTTACCCCCATGCTCCCACCATGAAGGAACCCCCTACCCCATCTCCCCTCCTCCTGCTTCTATGAGGATGTGCCCCCACCTACCTCCCACTTCCACCTCCCCACCCTCAAATTCCCCCCCCACCCCCACTCGGTGTTCAGCCTTCATGGGAACAAGGATCTTCTCTCCCACCTATGCCCAACAAGGCTATCATTTCCTACATATACAGATGGAGTCATGGGTCCCTCCCTATATGCTCCTAGCCTGGTGGTTTAGACCCTGGGAGCTCTGGTTGGTTGGTATTGTTGTTCTCCTCATGGGGCCAAAAACTCTTTCAGCTCCTTCAGTCTTTTCTCTAACTCCTCCATTGGGAACCCCTTGATCAAATCAACTGTTAGCTGTGAGCATCTGCCTCCGAATATGTCAGACTCTGGCAGACTTCTAAGGAGACAGCCATATCAGGCTCTTCTCAGCATGCACTTCCAGTTCCTTCTTAACATGTGATTGACTTCCAGACTTACCATGTGATTGATAAATCTCACTCTTAGATATATACCCAAGAAATATAAATTATGTCTGTAAAGACTGGAAATGCATCTTCAGAGAAGCATTATTTATATACTAAAAGTTGAAAGAATCTAAATGTTTATCAGTTGATTAATGTTTGGTATGGCTTACTCAATAACTAAGACATTTTTTTTACTGGATATTTTATTTACATTTCAGATGCCATCCCCTTTCCCCATTTCCCCTCCTTAGAAAACCCCTACTCCATGCCCCCTTTTCCTTTTTGCTTTTATACAATTTTTTAAAATGTTAATCAAAGGCTTTATAAGTATGGTAATGCTCAATCAGAAGTGTAACCCAATACCCAACTTAGATATATAAACTATCTTTGACTGGTGGAGACACGTGAACATCTGCCTCCATGCCCCCCCCTCTTTCTCTCTATTTCTCTCTCTCATCACCTAGTTTCTCCTCTACTTCATCTTCTCCTCTCCTTACTCCATCTCTTCCTCTCGGTGCTCCAATAAGAAATAAACATAAGAATTAGTATACTGTTTAATGTATAGTTAAGCATTCAGAATTTTATAGTGAGTTAAGGAAGCCAATCAAAATAGTATATTTTAATATTCCATTTAATGAAATATTATGAAGAAGCAAACTTATAGTGGCGCACATCTGACTCGTGGTTTCTTGAGTTTTATTGAGGGGAGATTGGTAAAGGTGTAGTATTTCTCTTTGGGCTGCTGAAGTTCTAAAAGTTGGCTTTGTGGGACTGGAGAGGTGGTTCAATGTTTCAGAGTATTTGCTACTCCTTCAGGGGATCCCAGTTTGGCTACCAGGACCCATGTCAGGTAGCTCACATCCACCTGTAATTCCAGCTCCAGGGATCCAACAGCTCCTGCCTCTGTGTTCAAATGAACTCCTGTGCTTATGCTGCCAACCACACTTAATCCAAAATAAAAAAATATATTTACTAATGATTATAAGGGAACCCAAATATATATAAGGCTGTAAATTTCCATGAGTTTTTATTTATTTATTTGGGATTTGCCATGACATCCAGGGTGGCTTCAAATGTGTAGCAATTGTCTTCCTTCAACCTCCCGAGTGCTGGTACTTTACGTTTGCTCCCACACCTGGAAAACTGCATAATGTAGATGGATGAACTGTACACTGTGTGATTTATAGCTCAGTAACGCTAACAGTAAAAAGAATTATCTATCAACTACAGAGTGTGACCTTTCCTAATAGCCTGATATATAAGGAAAGCTCAACTATTGATAATGAATGTTAAATAGCTATCGGCCTAAATATCAGTGAACTGGAGTTATTATTAGTATATTTTATATTTTTATTTTATATTTAATGGTTGATAGATTGGTGTGTTTTGTTTGCTCCTTTTGTGTTTGCACCCATTTTTTGGATATGCAAGTCTAACAGCATATATGTGGATGTTGGAGGGTAACTTGCAGAAGTGGATTCTCTCCATTTAGTGGGATTTGTGTATTTATTTAGGGTCACTAGGGTTGGCAGCTGGTGTCTTTACTTGCTAAAATGCTGAGCCATCTTTTTGACTTTTATTTTAAACTTGAAGAATGGGCTTATGGTTATGTTAGAAAATCATATATATCATTTGGAATAACAGTGTTTGCAATTTTTTTAAAAGTATGTAATGTGTATGTATGTGTGTGTGTATGCATTTGTGTGCAGGCATGTGTGCTTTCACACATGTGAACTTTGCATGGCTTATGTGGGGAGTCAGAGGACACTTTTGTAGAGTTGATTCTCTTTTTCTACCTATATATGAGCATTGCGATCAAATACAGGTCATCTGGCTTGTATAACAAGTTTTCCAGCTGAATCACCTTGTCAGCCTTGGGATTTGTTTTCAAACACAGAAAAAAAGCTCAGTAGCCAGGGAGGATTGGTCATGGTTCCACAGTGACAAGGACATTTATTGTTTTCTGAAGTTATTTTGTGTAGGTCCAAATTCTCCATGATAAAATGTTTTTGAAATGTCCTTAAAGAACTGCAAAGACCACAAAACATGGATTAGTGGATTTACCTAGTACAAGAACATGGCAGAGGGGCAACACAGTGGGTATAGTGTATGAAGTATGTGCTAAACATATTTCACATCTGCTACTGTGATATTTGCTTCTTGTACCCATCTGTGGGTTTTCTCCAAAACAGTGCCCTGAGCACCCTGGGCACAGCTGCTCTTGGTCCTGCAAGTTTCCCAGGAGACAGTCAGGCCCATTATTACCCTTCCTAAAATCGGTACATACGATCTTGATTAAAGAGAAGCTAGGAAACCTCAGGAGAGGGGGATACAACTTTTAATGGCTTTGGGATTTAGTGTCCACTCATCTACATCACCTCATGATCAATATTCTCCCCACAGCCTGCAAGTCTAGAGTTCCCAGTGTGGCCTTAGCCTCAGGCCCTTGATCAAGGGCAATCTCCCAGATAAAAGCCTCCTTCAGTACTAGCCAATGCCCCATATGGGGCTGTCCTGTCATTGGCTGTCTGGCCTCTAGCAGGCATGTGGCTGTGTGCTTTCCTTCTTGCTCTCTTTGGCTGTCTGTCTGGGTCTGTCCTTTCTGGACCAAGAGCCTGGCTGTTGCCAAGGCAGAGCCCTCACTTTGACC
>JADRCG010009316.1:102797-121125 GCA_019844195.1 Rhabdomys dilectus
TACTATCACAAAATACCATATATGAGTGTGGTGGTAACTCTGTGTGTGTGTGTGTGTGTGTGTGTGTGTAATCTAGGATGAAGATGTAAAGTAAATGAAGGAGTGATAAGCAAGAGAAGGGCCAAGGAAGACCTGAGAAGTTCTGTCTGTCAGGAAATAACTGAGGTCTGAACCAAGGATAAGAAATCTCACTATGGGAAGAAGTGATAGGATTACAGATGGCAGATGCCAACACGCTAGAACAGAGACAAATATGATGAACCACATGTGTGGGACTGAAGGACTGTGACATATAGGTCAGAGTTATTGGGAGGCCTAGCTGGGCTAGGGCCAGTCTGTGGCAGCCTTGCTAGGGTTTGGAGTCTGAAGGGTCTGATGGGAAGTGTGAGACAGTCGTGCAGAGCCAAAGGAGACCCTGGAGGCAGCATCACATTGTGACATCTTGGGTTCAGTTTTAATGTTGGTGAGATGGCTCAGTGGGTAAAGGCACTTGGCCCCAAGCATAAGTTCAATCCCCGTGTCTCACATTGCAGCAGAACAGAGCATTCCTGTGAGTTCTCTGAAATCCTCACTGTGTGTGAGCTGTATATTCTTTCTTAAAAAAATGATCTGGATCAAAGTATTATGAATTATTACTTTAGTAAAGCTAGAATATTTTCTTGAGTCCTTGGAAATATCACAGGTCCTTTAGCCCCCTTATGATTACTGTGGACAGTTTTTGGTTTAAAATGTCTCTGTATTACTTCAGACGATTTTGGACAAGACACTGGATAGTTCCCTAGACAGTGAACAATATTTCTCCTTTTTTCTCAGCTGCTCCATGTCCTCAGAAAGGTGCACTTCAAGACTCCTGATGGAATCAAGATTATGTTCGATGCCAGTGGAGATTTGGTGACACAATTTGATATTTTCCAAGGGCGGAAGACCCCTGAGGGTGTATTTCGCTTGGTCCATGTAGGCATGATAGACCCTCAAGTCTCTTCAGGGAACAAAATGATGGTCCAGTTGAAGGAGGATCTTCAGGTGAGTTCCATGAATGCAGAGATAACTGTTGTCCTAGTGTTTTAAACTCTCAGGGAAATTCCAAGTTCAGAGTTTCTCATGTCTACTTATGCATGAAGTGGATATAGGCCATTCATTTATAACTGACCATGCTCTTTACCTTACAAGGTACCTTCCTTTGAGTGATGCTTATTGACCAGCAAGAATGAATGTATCAGAGCTGGGACTGTAAGGATGGCTCATGGGTAAAGTGTTTGCTGTGCAATCAAGCACAAGTTTCAGACTTGGGATCTTCAGTAAACTTGGCTAACTGGGCAATGTGGCCCACTTGTGACTTTGTTTTTGAAGGTGGCATGAATTGGATGCTCATAGCAAGTTAGCTAGTGAGACTTGCCATATCAGTTACCTCTTGGGTTTAGTTTGAGCGTCAATGTGTAGAGTGGGAATACAATGGAAGATGGTCCCCAACAGTAACTTTGGGCCTCCAAATGCACTAGTACACACATGCACGTGATCCTACATAGATGTAAAAGCAAACACACACATATTTACACCTTAGACACTTGTATAAAATGAGGAAAAACATACTAGATTCACAAAATAGAATCAGAATGTGTATCTCTTGGTATTTTGAGAGTATTTTCATTGTCTGTATGAAATACAGACAATAAGTGTCTCTTCACTTGCTCTGTGAAGAGGAAGATTGTGACTCACTAAGCCAAACACCTTCCCATGGGCCACCTGGGAAGTAGCTTCAGCAGACACTCTCAGGTTACTGGCTGTGATAAATTTCCCCAACTATGACAAATTTCAGAGAAACTGTGAAGTGAGGAAAGGTTTTTATTGACTCATGGTAAGAGAGGTCCAAGAACAAATGGATCCATTGCTTTGGGGGTGTGTGGTTGAGGCAAATATCTTGGCAGCAGGTGTGTGAGGTGGAAGAGGTTTCTGAATTCACGGGGACCACTAAGTTGGAGGTGGTGGTATAGATAGATTAGATAGGTAGACACATTACACCTTACTAGTGCATAGCCCCCAGTGACACATTCCTCAGTTAATTCTCATGCCCTCCTACCATCTACAATATTTTATTAAATTATGAGTTCCTTGAGGAATTGATTAGGTCAGATGCATCAATATCCAATGGTTCTTCAAAAATCCACCAACTTGTAACCAGTGGTGCAACACAAAAAACTTTGGAAAACATTTGAGGTTCAAATCCTGATGTTTATTAACAAAATTATCAGCAGCATTGATATGGACCTGTCTATGTATGTATTCTGATACATCATAATAACTCAGCTTCTTGTCTGATGCCTGTCCTAAGACATCTAGGAAAGGCTAAGGCAAGCAAGTGAACTTTTTTGGAGATGGTTCATCATTTCACATAGCTGTGATGAGTGCACTCTAAGACGTGGGATTCTCTGAGGCTTCATCCTAGGTTTACTTCTTGCTGCCGATTTGCCTTTTCTATCACTATTATGTAGCCTAATTATTTCTGTGTATGAACCAACCCTAGTTGACAGATCTCCTGCAGAATCAATATGATTTTGTGCTTTCTAGTAGTAATGCTCTGTAGATGAATTGATGATGTCATAATTCTTGACAATGATTTTATTGCATTCTTAACTGATACAAATAATCTCAAGGATTCTATATAATAAAAGATAATTTCATGTATCACATGATAATTGTACTAGGAAAAGAAAGCAGGTTTGTAACAACTGTACAGTCAAGGAAAATACTCCTTCTAGGTTAGGAACAAGGCCACTAACTGGTAACTATAGGTCATAAACTTGGTAAGGGCAATTTATTATAGGTGCAAGGACAGAAAATAAGTGATTGACTATACAATGCTTCAAAATAATCAGACACAAAGAAGATGATTTGTTTCTTGACAAAATAGTGGTAACTTATGATATAAAATTATTGCTTTAAACTTGTAATGAACTAATGGAGCTAGTAACAGATAATGAATAGGTACTAGTCTTCATAGAAAGACATGAAGCAATTCTGCTGTAACTCCTTAAGTATTGTAGATCTGTGACATGAATTATTGACTTAAACTTACTATGAACTTATAGAATGTAAAAAAGCTTAGAAAATCATGTGATCAATAATCTTGAGAAAGTATAAAACTAAGAACTGTAAAAAGTAGCAGTGCAGCCTTTTTAAAATCTTCATCTATTATGTGTGTCTCTGTATGTGCCTGCCTGAAATTTCTCTTTCCTTTTTCCTTTCCTTCCCTTCCCCTTTCCCTTCCCCTTTCCCTTTCCCTTCCCCTTCCCCCTTCCCTTTTCCCTTTCCCTTCCCCTTCCCCCTTCCCTTCCCTTCCCTTTTCCCTTCCCCTTCACCCTTCCCTTCCCCTTCCCCTTCCCCTTTCCCTTCCCTTTCCTCCCTTCCCTTTTCCCTTCCCTCCCCTCCCCTTCCCTTTCCTCCCCTCCCCTCTCCTCCTTCCCTCCCCTTCCCTCCCCTCCCCTCTCTTCCCTTCTCTCCCTTCCCTTTTCCCTTCCCTCTCCTTCCCTCCCCTCCCCTCTCCCCTTCCGTTCCCCTCCCCTTCCCTCCCCTCCCTTCTTCCCCTCCCCTACCCTCTACCCCTCCCCTTACCTCCCCTTCCACTCTTCTCTAACCCTCCTCTCCCCTCTCTTCCTCCCCTCCCCTCCCCTCCCATTCCCCTCCCCTCCCCTCCTTTCCATTCCCTTCCCTTCCTTTTTCACTTTGGCTCACAAAATGTTAAGGAACTCCAAGCCTCTTGGTTGGCCAGTGAGAAGCCTGGGTCAAGGAGAAAAGAACTCAAGTAAGGAAGCTTTTTCTTTTCCCCTGCTGCTGACAGCAGGAGTTAATTGCCAGAACCCAACTGCTTTTGGTCACAGAATAGCAAATAGTTAAAGAGTAAAATTGCAGGAAGCCATCAGCTTCTGGCCCTTATTTTTATTTCTACCTTTGCTGCATTTCCTGGATAACCCCATGATTCTAGGCTGGACCTCAGCATATACCAGTGGGCAGAGTTCCCTCCCCTGCAACTTTGTCTAACTTAGATCTAGTGGCATTTTCTGTCTATGGTGGTCTTAAGGTTTCCACATGAGAATGGGGTTACCATTTTTGGATTTGTCAAGCATAAAGGACACATGCTAAGTGTTTAGAGGATTGTTTTGAAGTACCTTTCAATGGGGTTGATCTGGTTGGGATTTCTGCTGCCTTCTGTTGTGGCAGATACCTCAGCATCCCACCCTTGTATCTTGATGATCCTTGCATGGAGGTAAAGCTGGGCTAAGAGAAACCAAGTCAGCCCTTATAAGTCCCATGAAAATGGGACTACTGAGTGTACTCTGAAAGTTTGTGTGCGTGTTTCAACAGAGTCATTATCTACAATTTTAGTCTTTCTGAAGCTCAAGGACACTTTACTATTAGAGTTTACGAGAAAAACCACAGGACAGTCAAACTGTAAATCTCAGCATCTTTACAGGAGAGGGAGATGGATAAGAGGAAAAAAGACAACCATGCCTTCTGAGTTAGGCATGGAGGCCTGCAAGCAGCCACAAGGCAGCAGGGAGCATCAGAATAAGAAAGAAAATGTTGAGAGTATCAAAGGAAGCATGCTCAGGCTAAGGACTATATTCAAAAGAAAGAAAAGAGATAAATAGAGGGAAATAGTGGAAAAATGATGGTTTGACAAGCAACCTGACTTGACAGAAGGAACAAATACACAAATATTTGGGTATTATGTGTGTACTTGGTGCCTGCAGAATCCAGAAGAGTGAATTGGATCCTCTGGAACTGGCATTATACTGTGAGGTGCTCTGTGGTTGCTGGGAATTGAACACTGCTTCTTTGGAAGAGCAGTCAGTACTCTTGACAGCTGAGTCATCTCTATAGCCCTTTACCTTTGACTGTTAACATATGAGCCATAGAGAGATTGGGAGCCAATACCTCACACTGTTTCCTATAGTTCTGAAGTCATTACCTAAAGAAACTATATGTACGATATATATTACATATAATAGTACCTCTACAGTTTGGCATCACTTGGGACAGAAATGTTTTCTGAAAGGCCTCTCATCTAGTCAACTGAGAGGAAACTGTTCTGTTCTGCTTCTCAGGCTGAGGTCAAGTATCTGTATCCCTGGAGAGTCACTGGTGACACTATGCTTATTACTAGGTGCCCACCTCTATCTGCAGTGAAAGCTGCCTTCCAGGGTTCAGCCAAGTGCCCCGACTGGGAGCCCCACACTGCTGTTTTGATTGCAGTCCATGCCCTGAGGGACAGTTTGCAGATCAAAAAGGTAAGGACCTGGAATCTGAGTAAGCTACAGGGCACTGTGAAGCTTCTGTATTTCTCTAATTCCTTAGTAACTCTTCTACTGCTGTGAAGAGACACTATGGCCAAGGCAGCTTCTAAAAGAGTCATATTGAAATGGAGCTTACTTAGAGTTTCACAGGCTGAGTCTGTGATAATAATGTTAGGATATGTGGCAGAAGGCAGCCAGAGATGTTACCAGTTACATACCAGTACTGAGAGCTTAAGTTCTGATCCACAGGCAGCATGCAGTTGTTAATATGGAGAGTGGACCCGGTGTGGGATTTTGAACTCTCAAAGGTCATATCTCATGACACACCTCCTCCAACAAGGATACAGCTGCTCCCAATCAATCTCTAACTGACCAGCATGTAGGGACCAGACATTCAAATATATGAGGCTGTGGGTGCCATTCTCATCCATACCACCTCACCCATCTACTGAGGTGTGCCAGTCTCTGCTTTCCTGTGGGCTTAGGTAGGAGCACCATTGAGAATGCTTTCTTTATAATTGTCCCTTGGTAAGTGTTTATTGAGATTGCATAACCATATGAATTGTCTCTTAGTAAACACTGTAAAAATAAGTGCATTTCTAGTCCAGCCCTTGCTTTGAATAACAATATGGGGACTTTTATATTTATTAAAAGCTTTGGTCATTATAGCTGGGTAGATTCTGAGCTATACTAACCAGAGATTGCTGGACTGGCCTACTTCCCAGCTCCATGCCCCATTACCTGCCATCTTGGTTTTGCCGGGCCAATTTCTTCTTCATTTGTGTCTTGTGGGAGATGTTGGTGATGGTTTTGTGCACTGTGTCCTCAGGTGCTGATTGCTGTACCCAGAGATCTTGTTGTAGTCTAGCGACTGACATTGTCAATCATCTCCTTCTCAATATGTTTAAAAATTCGATTCCATCACCTCGGATTCAGCTTATAGCTGCACAGAAAGGAATAAGGCAGGACTTGTGATCTAAGTCAGGGATTTCCAATCAAAAGGAGAGTGTAAGAAAGGAAAAATAGGTGAAGGAACAGGAGGATTCACAATGGGTGGATTGTTAGAGGAGTAGCCATGAGGACACTCATAGAATAGAGCGATCTAGTGCAAGACTCAGATTTCAGGTAACGACAAATCACTGAGAGTAGGCATCCATACACCGAATAGATGCTGTCTGACCAGCATAATCCCTGAAGTCTGTTAATAAATTTATTAGGTCTCTGTGTCACTTATTTAGGAACTAAAATGGACTAAAACAGGCATAGAAATGTCCTATTGTTAATTGGCAACAAAATAGGTGAAGAAAAGCTCCCAGAACTACATTTACCAAACAGTGTATGCCCCCTGGACCCTAGTCAAGAAACATGGCACAGCTGAGTGTTGGTGGTACAGGCCATTAATCCTAGCATTTGGAAGCAGAGACAGGCTCATTTTAATGAGTTAGAAACCAGCCTGGTCTACAAAGGGAGTTCTAGGACAACCAAAGCTACAGAGAAAAACCTGGTCTTGTTAAACCAAAATCAACCAACCAACCAACCAACCAGACAAACAAACTAGAAAGAAACACAGCATTAGGTACTTTCACAAGCTTCTACTGGTTTCATAAAAACACCCTGATTTCCATTAACACTGATCAATTTCACTTGCTTTTTAAACCTCATGGTGGATGTTGTGTTGTGACTTCCTTCTTTTTCTGTATTAGTGGGGTTCATCCCAGAGGTTGAATTGGAACAGACCACCGCATTCTTGGCTGTTTTTCTACAAAGCCTACTACTTTACATGCTGAAATCTGGAAATGTAAGGTCAAGTTGCCTTTAGGGTTGATTTTTGCTGAGGATTGTGTCTGAGTGTGTGCTTGCATGCATGTTTGCATTTCTGTTTGCCCTCTTCAGTTTGTTGTTTGGCTTTTAGACAAGGTTTTACCATGCACCCTGGCTGGCATTGAATTCACCTTTTTGACCAGGCTGACTATGAACTGAAAGATATTTACCTTTCTCTGCCTTTCAAGTGCTGAGATAAAATCATTTGCAGCCACACCCTGCTCCAACTCTTCTTTTTCAGTAGAATAGCAGTCCTGTTGGAACTAGGATCTACCCTGGAGATGTCATTTAACCTTTATTACATCATCTTCAGTTAACTTAATGAGAAATACAGCTCCATTTTAAGATATTGATGGGCAGGAGTTTAACAAGTGAATATTGGGTGCATAACTCAGTCTAAAACATTTGTTAATATGACCTTTTAGTATTGGAGAAAAAAAATGAACCATTAAAAAGCTCACATACTTGAAATTTGTAATTGTTCCTCAATGTGGTCAATCTAGTGTTCTCTAGGTTCAGTGAGAGATCTTTTCTTAACAACTAGGGTGGAAAGGGTTTGCAGAGAAAGACTCAGCAGTTAAGAGAACCCACATGGTGGCTCACACACATGTGTAGCTCCAGTCTCAGGGGATTTAATGCCATCTTCTGACCTCTGCACCTACCAGACATCCACATGATGTCCTCCCAAATATACAGACAAAACACACAACTAATAAATAAAGTAAACAATTCTTAAAAAATAAATTGTTGAGACTTGTGAAATGCGGTTGAGTACTCACTATTAGCTTTGACAACCTGAGATCAGCTCCTGAGAAGGAGAGGTTTAAATTCCTAAAACTTGTCCTTACCTTCAGGTGCACACCATGGCATGGTGTGTCTAAGCCTATTCCATACATATACATGCTAAAATGTATAAATATCTAAAACATATACAACATATGAATAAATTTTATTAGTAAAATAAGTTTTGGGAAATGACTAAGAAATAATATCTGATGATAATCTTTGATCTCCATATGCATGTGCTTTCAATACACATACATATGAACACACAAACATGGACACACACAAACTCACATAAGTTAGGTATAGTAATGCAATTTTACAATCACAACACTTAAGGGGGTGAGAAAGGAGGCTGAGGAATTCAAAGTAATCTGCTAATCAGCCAGTTCAAGGCCAGCCTGAGTTACAGGAGACACTGGTTCAAGACAGAAACAAAACCCCCACATAAAAATAGATATGGAGTGTGCATTTTTCTTTGTGCCTTTACCTCTAGTATTATCCATTCCAGCCCTGGTCACCAAGAATAATTCATAAGTATATTACTTGATGGAGAGGCTGCAAGAGAAGTTAATGCTTGAAATACCTTCCTTCAGAGCTAGTGTAGTTCCTATAGTGTTACAGAATTGGTGTCATTGTGTCTCCCATAGACATGAAGAGATGTCTTCTGTGTCCCAAGGAGCAGTACTCGAGCCACACCAGAGACCATTGCCTGCCCAGGGCAGAGATCTTCCTGGCCTTTGAGGAACCACTGGGATTCACATTGGCTTTGGTGGCACTATTGCTGGCTGGTCTGGCTGTCCTGGTTCTTGGAGTGTTTCTGAAGCACCAGGATACACCTGTGGTCAAGGCCAACAACAGAACTCTCAGCTACTTCCTCCTGATCTCTCTTTCCCTGTGTGCCCTGTGTGCCTTGCTCTTCCTTGGGAGACCCACAGTCACCACCTGCCTCCTCCGTCAGACCACCTTTGCTGTGGTGTTCACAGTGGCTGTCTCCTCTGTTCTGGCCAAGACTCTCACAGTAGTCCTGGCCTTCAGAGTCACCAGGCCTGGGAGCAGGATCCAGGTATGCCTGAGCCCTGGTGCTTCGACCTCGGTGGTCCTCATTGCTTCCTCCATACAGGTTGTTCTTTGTGGGGTGTGGTTGGCCACCTCCCCACCATTCCCAGACAGGGATATGGTCTCAGAACCCCGGCACATTGTCATCCAGTGCCAGGAGGGTTCTGGTGCCACCTTCTTCTGTGTGCTGGGCTACTTGGGTTTCCTGGCAGGGGGTACGTTCTCTGTGGCTTTTCTGGCCAGGGGCCTTCCAGATGTCTTCAATGAGACCAAGTTCCTCACCTTCAGCATGCTGCTCTTCTGCAGTGTCTGGACAGCCTTCCTGCCCCTGTACCACAGTGCTCGAGGGAAGTCCACTGTGGCTGTAGAGATCTTCTCCATTCTGGCCTCCACTGCTGGGCTTCTGGGTGGCATCTTCATCCCCAAGTGCTACCTCATCTTGCTGAAACCAGAGAAGAACACCCCTGCCTGGCTAAGACAAGGGTACCATGCACAGCAGGAAAAACAGGATGAGATGCTCCAGAGAAGGTATCAGTTCTCAGAGGAATCACCGGAACCAAATGTATAATTTTGGCTCACTGTTTCTTTGTGAATCAAAAGGTATTAAGACAGATCAATATTCAAGGGATATACTTAAGACAAAATCCTAATGACTGTTGGGTTTACAGTGATACATAGATTTTCACTAATTTTTTTCTCCATAGCTATTTGTTAAAAGAGGTATTTGAATAGGGGAACTTAGAAGATGGCTCAATGGATAAAAACGCTTGCCAGTAAACATGACAACTTGAGTGTGATACCCAGGACCCACATGGTGGATATAGTGAAGTGACATCACTAATTTTTTCTCTGACCTCTGTTTCCTAACCACAGAATACCAGTCACATTCATATACACAAAGCATCAGTGAAAAGCAAAGATGGGAAAAGTGTCATGAGGTGATGATGATGATGATGATGATGATGATGATGATGATGATGTTGTCAAGGGTTAGTGAGTGTTCGAGAAACTGACAGGCAGATTGTTGATCTGTCTTTTTTTGCTTTGAGAGGAGCAGTACTGGGAATTCAACCTTTCACTATGCTTCATTCACAGATTTACCATTAGATCGAGCAATCTCACTCTTAAATATATGTCCTAGAACTATAAATCATGTCTGTAAAGACTGTAAATGAATCTTCAGTGAAGCATTATTTATATACTAAAAATTGAAAGAATCTAAATGTTTATCAGCTGATGAATGTTTGGTATGGTTTAATCAATATTTAGGACTTTTTTATTGGAAATAAATAAACATAAGAATTAGTATGTTGTTTAATATATAGTTAAGCATTTAGAATTTTATAGTGAGTTAAGGAAGCCAATCAAAATAATATATTTTAATATTCGACTTAATGCAGTATCCTGAAGAAGCCAACCCATAACAACACCCATTAGACTAGTGTTTTTCTTTAGTTTTCTGGAGGGGAGATTGGTGGGGAGGAGTGAAGTCTAAAGGATGCAGTATTTCTTTCTGGGGTGATGAAGTTCTAAACGTGACTGTGGGAACTGAGAGATTGCTTAGAGTTTCAGAGTGGTTGCTACTCCTTCAGGGGACCCCAGTTTTGTTGCCAGGACCCATATCAGGTAGCTCACACCCACCTGCAATTCCAGCTCCAGGGATCCAAGAGCTCTGGCCTCTGTTTACATGCACTCCTGGGCTCGTGCTGCCAACTTAATCAAAAATAAAATAAAATATATATAGTAATGGTTGTAAGACTACATAAATATAAATAAGACCAGTACATTTTCATTTCTTTTTACTTGTTTGCGACTTTCCATAATATTCAGACTGGCCTCAAACTTGTAGTAATGTTACTGACTTAGCCTCCCGAGTACTGGTATTTTAGGTTTGCTTCCACATCTGGAAAATTTCATAATGTAAATAAATGGATTGTATCCTACATTATTTATGTTCAAATAAAGCTAATATTAAAAAATTCTCAAAAAGTTACAGAGTTTGAGCTTTCATTATATTTTGATTTGTTTGAAAAGGTCATCCCTAATTTCTTTAGTATCTTTAACATGAAGGGATGTTGGATTATATCAAAGGTTTTATCAGTGTCTAATGAATAATCACATGACTTTTTTCTTCAGTTTGTTTACATGGTAAATTATATTGATGGAGTTTTGTATATTGATCATCCATGCTGGCATCCCTGGGATGATGCCCACTTGATCTTGATAGATGATGTCTTTAATTTGTTCCTGAATTCGGCTCATGAGCATTTTGTTGAGTATTTTTGCATTAATGTGCAAAGAGAAATTAGTTTGAAATTCTCTTTCTTTGTTGAGTCTCTGTGTGGTTTATGTATCCAGGGTGACTTGGCCTCAGAGAATGAGTTTGGCTGTGCTCATTCTCTTATATTTTGTGGACTAGTTTGAGGAACACTAGTATCAGCTTTTTTTTGAAAGTTTGCTAGACTTCTGCACTAAAATCATTTGGCCCTCCTCTTGTTTTGGTTGGGAAACTTTTAATGACTGTTTCTAGCTTTTTTAGGTGTTATATGGCTGTTTAAATAGTTTACCAATCTTGATTTAAGTTTAGTAAGTAGTATCTGTCTATAAAGTCATCAGTTTTGTTAAAATTTTCCAATTTTGTGGAGTGCAGCCCTTTGAAATAAGACCTAATGATTCTTCGAATTTTCTCAGTGTCTGTTGTTTTTTGTCTCCCTTTTCATTTCTGATTTTGCTTATTTGGCTACTATCTCTCTGTCTTTTGGTTAGTTTGGCTAAGGGTTTGTTTATCTTGTTGATTTTCCTCAAAGAAACAGCTCTTTATTTCCTTGATTCTTTATATTGTTTTGTTTGTTTCTAGCTGATTAATTCTAGCTCAGATTTTGGTTATTTCCTGCCTTCTACTCCTCTTTGGTGTGCTTGCTTCTTTTTTCGCCCTAGTGCTTTCAGGTATACTTTGAAATTGCTGGTATGAGATCTTTTTAATTTCTTTATGGAGGCAGTTAGCACTATGAATTTCTTCTTAGCACTGCTTTCAGTGTGTCCCATAAATTTGTGTATGTTGTGCCTTCATTTTCATCGAATTCTAGAAAGTCCTTAATTTCCTTATTTCTTCCCTGTCCCAGAGGTAATTGAATGAGAGTTGTTCAATTTCCACGAATGTGGAGGCTTTCTGTTGTTTCTGTTTTTGTTGAAGTCCAGTTTTAATCCACAATGGTCTGCTAAGATACAAGGTGTTATTTCAGTTCTCTTGTATCTGTTGAGGTTTGTTTTGTGACAGACTGTATGTTCAGTTTTGGAGAAGGATCCTTGATATGCTTAGAAGATGGTATATTCTTTTGTGTTTGGGTGAAATATTCTATAGATGTCTGTTAGGTCCATTTGATTCATAATTTCTGTTAGTTTCATTATTTCTCTGCTTGGTTTTTGTCTGGCTAACCTTTAGGTTGGTGAGAGTGTATGTTGAAGTCTTCCACTATAAATTTGTAGGGTCTGATGTAAGATTTAAGCTTTAACAATGTTTTTTTTTTTCCACATTTGGGTGCCCATATATTTGGGGCAAATGTTTGGAATTGAGATATCATCATGATAGATTTTTCCTTTGATTTGCATGAAATGTCCTTCCTTGTGTCTTTTGATTAATTTTGGCTGAAAGACTATTTTATTAGATAGTAGAGAGCTCCAGCTTCCTTTTTGGATCTGTTTGCTTGGAATGCTTTTTACCAAGCCCTTTACTCTGAGATAATGTCTATCTTCATTGCTGAGATGTGTTTCTTGTATGCAGCAGAATGATGGATCCTGTTTTGTATCTATTCTGTTAACATTGGGGAATTAAGTCCATTGATGTTGAGAGATATTGATGACCTGTGATTGTTATTTCCTGTGATTTTGATGTTCATGGTTTTAGTGTGTGTGTGTGTGTGTGTGTGTGTGTGTGTGTGCATGCACTTTCTTTCTTTTTGCTAGTATGTAATTTTTTCCAAATGTGGTTATCCTTCTTGGGTTGTGTTATGTTGGGGTTTTCCTGCTAGTATTTTTTATAGGGCCGAATTTGTGTATAGATATTGTTTGAATTTGGATTTTTCTTGAAATATCATGTTTTCTCCCTCTATGGAGATTGAGAGTTTTGCTGGGTATAGTAGACTAGGTTGGCACCTGTGGCTTTTTAAGAAGTTGCAAGGTATCTGTCCAGGCCCTTCTAGCTTTTAGAGTGTCTGTTAAGGAGTAATGTGTAATTATGATAGGTCTGCCTTTGTATGTTACCTGGCCTTTTCCCCTGCCACTTTTAATATTCTTTGTTTTTCTCTGTGGATTTTGTGTTTTTATTATCATGTGGTTGGAGGATTTTCCTTTCTGGTCCAGTCTAATTTGGATTCTATAAGCTTTTTTCATGTTATAGGCACCTCTTTTTTTAGGTTGTAAAAGTTTTCTAATATGATTTTGTTAAGAATATTTTCTGGGCCTTGGAGCTGGGACGCTTCATCTTCTGTTCCTATTATTCAAAGGTTAGATGTTTTCATGGTATCCCTGATTTCCCTGGATATTTAGTGTCAGGAAATTTTTAGATTTAACTTTTTTTTTTTTACTGATGTATCAATTTCTTTCATTGTATCTTCTATACCTGAGATTCTTCTATCTCAGGTATTCTGTTACATTTGTTGTTCCTATTCTCTTCCCTAGGTTTTCCATCTCCAGGATTCCCTGAGTTTTTATTTTCTTTATTGCTTCTGTTTCCACTTTCAGCTCTTGTACAATTTTATTTATTTCCTTTACTTGTTTAATTGTACTTCCTGTATGCCTTTAAGTAATTAATTAGTTTTTTCTTTAAACACCTCTCTGTCTGATTGTATTTTTTATATTTCTTTAAGGGACTTATTAATTTCCTCTTCAAAGGACTATATCATCATTGAAAGATTGAATTTCAAGTCATTTTCTTGTGTTTTGGTTGTCTTAGGATATCCCTAGGGGTTATATTACCTTGGTTGCTGTAGATTGTGTTCTTTCGAGGGCCTTTGGCCATCTGGATGGTTTTGGTCCCTGGATATTCTTGTTATAGTGGGTATTGGTGGGTGGGTATATTTAGATGGTCCTGGAATGGTAGGACTCTGATGAGTATTCTTGGGCTGTATGATCCAGATCTTCAGGTCTGTATGGTTCTGTATTTGCAGGTCTGCATGATTCAGGAGCTGGAGGTCTGATAAAAGTGGGTGGAGAAGTGTCAGGAGTATGGAGGTCCACCTGGGCTAGGTGGCTCCTGAGTAGCTTGGGCCTTCCCCAGAGGGTCAGGAGCTGGGAAGATAAGTGGGTGAATGGAAGCTAACCTGTATGGTCCAATGATGGTGGGAGGAGAGGTGGCAGGAAAATGGAGGTTCCTCTAATATAACAGGTTGCTCAGAGCAGCTTGGCTTGGTCCAGGGGGCTCAGCATGCAGGGGTTGATGATGAATGTTAAATAAATATAGTCTTAAATATCAGGGAACTGGAGTTATTACTGACATATTTTATTTTCTTAAATTTTATATTTATTGATGGCTAGATTGATGTGTTTATATGTGCTCCTCTGTGTTTGCACCTTTTTTTGTGGATATGCAAGTACAACAGCATCTATGTAGAGGTTAGAGGTTAAGTTGCAGAACTGAATTCTCTCTTTCATTCAGTGGGAATTGTAGATTTATCTGGTGTCCTTGGGCTTAGCAACCGGTGCCTTTGCTTGTTAAGATGATGAGCCATCTTTTTGACCCATTTTTAACGCTACACATGATTGGGCTTACTGTTATGTTAGAAAATTATTCATACCATTTGAAATAACAATGTTTGTACATTATCATTCACATAAAATTATTTATTGTGTATGTATGATGCGTGTGTGTGCATGTGTATATGTGTGTGTGTGTGTGTGTGTTGTATGTGAGCACTCCATGTCTTACATGTGGAATCAGAGGACACTTTTGTGGAGTTTTTTCTCTTTTCCTAGCTATATATGAGTTTTGGGATCAAATGCACATCATCAAGTTTGTATATTAAGTAATTTTCCAGATGAACCATCTTACTAGCCTTGGGATTTGTTTTCAAAAGATAAAAAACAAAAGGCTCAGTAGCCAGGGAGCATTAGTCATGACTCCACAATGAAATGGACATTTATTGTTTTCTGAAGTTATTTTGTGTAGGTCCAAATTCTGCATGATAAAACTTTTCTGAAACGGCTTTAAGGAACTGCAAAGACCACTGAGAACATGGATTGGTGGATTTACCAAGTACAAAAACATGACAGGGGTGGGGGCAACACAGTGGTTATAGTGTATGAAATATGTGCTAAACATATTTCAAATCTGCTACTGAGATATTTGCTTCTTGTACCCATCTGTGGCTTTTCTCTAAAACATTGCCCTGAGCACCCTGGGCACAGCTGCTCTTGGTCCTGCAAGTTCCCCAGGAGTCAGTCAGGTCCATTGTCACCCTTCCTGTAGTTGGCAGATGATGCCCAGAGATATGACCTTGGTTAAAGAGAGGCTAGGAAACCTCAAGAGAAGGGGATACAACTTTTAATGGCTCTGGGATTTAGTGTCCACCCACCTCAACCACCTCATGATCAATGTTTTCCATACAGCCTGCAAGTCTAGAGTTCCCAGTGTGGCCTTAGCCTCAGGCCCTTGATCAAGGGCAATCTCCCAGATAAAAGCCTCCTTCAGTGCTAGCCAATGCCCCATATGGGGCTGTCTTGTTATTGGCTG
Source organism: Rhabdomys dilectus (assembly GCA_019844195.1). Classification (NCBI taxonomy): domain Eukaryota; kingdom Metazoa; phylum Chordata; class Mammalia; order Rodentia; family Muridae; genus Rhabdomys; species Rhabdomys dilectus. The sequence continues at coordinate 118,479 of JADRCG010009316.1, forward strand.
TCTGGCCTCTAGCAGGCATGTGGCTGTGTGCTTTCCTTCCTGCTCTCTTTGGCTGTCTGTCTGGGTCTGCCCTTTCTGGACCAAGAGCCTGGCTGTTGCCAAGGCAGAGCCCTCACTTTGACCATCCTGGAGATGTAATTGTGGGTGGCAGCTTCTCCATCTTTCACTTCGCTGATGGTACCCTGTCTAATTTCACTGCTCCACCACCCATGCTGCAGACTTCAAGGTAGGTGTTGCATGCAGAGTAACTGTCTCTGAAAGCCAGAAGCAGCTTTACAAGGTTATGTGAAGCCTTGGATAAGAGTTGATTCTCAGACCCAGCTACACGGCCACGTCCTTTCTCTGTGTGAATTCAGTAGCTCTGCTGCTCTCCTTTTACATCACCCCCTCTCTCTTTCTTTATTATTTGTACCAGACTGACATCTAGGTGCTCATGTATTGGCTGAAATGTATGAGCTCCACAGGTCAGGTGTGGATTCGTGATCCTTTTATATCTTTGCTTCTTAAATTAGTTTCTAGGCAGTTGTGTTTGTTAAATGAATAAATGTGCATCAAATAGAATTTTTATCAGTCACTAGCCCTTATGGTTCCCCTCTACTGTACTTCTTTTGCGTGTTATTTTAATTCAGAGTCTCATGTTGCTTCCAAATCACTGGCTATTCAAAGATGACACTGAATTTCTGATCCCACTCTCTACTTAATCAAACTCACCAACAAATCCATCATTTGCACACTTATGTTCTTCTGATGCAAACATTTAACTTCTAATGTGGGAGGTAGAGACCGGAGAATGCAGAGTAAGGTCTTAAGGGCTGCAGAAATGCCTGAGTGGCTGAAGTATCAGCTAGGTAAACATGAAGACCTGAGTTTAAATTTGCAGTAGCCACATGAAAGGCTATCATGTTGAGCATCTGTAACTGTGGGTAGGAAAAGTGAGGCAGGCAGATTCCTAAAGATTGGAGAAGCTTGGACAAGGTGGAGAGGGGAAGTGAGATGGCTCATGGGGTAAAATACCTGGCATTCAAGCCTGATGCATGACCTGAATGATCTCCTGGAACCCACATAAGGATGGAGGAAGAGAACTGATTCAGGATCTTGTTTCCTGAACTCCATGTGTTGAAGCATGTGTGGGTCTATAAAAACACATGTGCATAGAATAATGATTTTAAAAGGTGGAGATGCAATTGAAAAAGATATTCTGATATTGCATTAGCTGTTACACCACACAGGGGAATATATACACCTGCATATATATGTGTGTGTGTGTGTGTGTGTGTGTGTGTGTGTGTGTATGTAAACACACACTCTTAGCATGGTTGAAGAAAATATTAGAAGTTGACCTCTAGCTTATACATGCATGCGTCTACATATACACATAAAAGAAGTTCAAATTCATTCTTGGACATATAATGAATTTGAGGTCATACTGAATGATATGGAGACTCAGACCCAAAACAAAACAAATCTACTCTTTATTCAGTACATAACCAAGATACATTAAAGAAACGTTAAATAAAATGGAACAACATCAGTTGGATATGGTGGCACTTGTCTTTAATCCCAACACTCAAGAGGCTGAGGTTGATGGATATCCTAGTTCCAGATCAGTCAAGGTTATAGAGAGATCCTGTCTCAAACATCCTCTCATATATACATCCTTCTCTTCTTCCTTAAACACCTCCAGTATGCACCCTCTTTTTCAAATTCATGGCCTTTTATTTTTTAATTATTATTATTGTTACATAAATACATGTGAATAAATATATAAATAAATATATACATGTGACTTGTTGAATAATTTTTTTTTTTTGGTTTTTATTTGAGACAGGGTTTCTCTACGTAGCCCTGGCTGTCCTGGAACTCACTCTGTAGACCAGGCTGGCCTTGAACTCAGAAATCCACTTGCCTCTGCCTCCCAAGTGCTGGGATTAAAGGCGTGCGCCACCACTGCCCGGCTTCTTGTTGAATAATTTTGGTGTTGGTTGTATGTATGTTTTAATTTTTTATTAGTTTTTTTTTAACCTACCTCTGCCTACCTCTGTTTCCTGAGTGGTGGGATTAAACAAGTGGGCCACCAATCTGAGCTCATGAGATAGATCTTCAAATGTCACCACTGTCATCTGAAACTTTCCCCTTTGATTACTGTCTCTGCATTCCCTCTGACTCCCCTTTGACTCTTCTGGAATGTTCTTCTGTGCACATTTCTATACAAGTGTTTGTGGAGATGTACATTTTCACTCAGATCACGTGAGTCACACTGCTTATTCTTGTTCCATTATGTCCCATAATGAGTGATTAATGTGGGCTTCTCTTGCCCTCAGAGCTTCCATGTGGGGCTACCGAGTGGCCCAGAGTTTCGTCTTTGCCATTGAGGAGATTAATAGGAGTGCTCACTTGTTACCCAATTTGACACTGGGCTTCTCCATTCGAAACTCTGGGGACTCAGTGCATGGAGCCCTCTATGAGACAATGGGTTTCTCACAGGACAGGAGGAGCCCATCCCCAACTACACATGCCAGCATGGCTCTCCTCAGGCTGCCTTGGTTGGGGACACACGGTCATCTCTGTCTGTCTCCATGGCCAGACTTCTGGGGCTGTACAAGTTTCCTCAGGTGAGTTGCTCAAAGCCTTATTCTTGAGTGAGTGT
>JADRCG010009316.1:126795-144844 GCA_019844195.1 Rhabdomys dilectus
TTTCTTTCTTTCTTTCTTTCTTTCTTTCTTTCTTTCTTTCTTTCTTTTTTTTTGAGGGTTTTATCATTGTCTGTGTTCAGGGCCTGCTCTGTGAAGAAGAAGATATTGACTCACTAAGCCAACACCTTTCCATGGGCCACCTAGGAAGTAGACTCAGCAGACACTCTTGGGTTACTTGCTGTGATAAATTTACTCATCCATGACAAATACCTGAGAAACAGTGTAAATCGAGGAAAGGCTTTTATTGACTCATGGTGTGAGAGGTCCAAGGCCAGATGGACCCATTGCTTTGGGTGTGTGTGGTTGAGGCAATATGTCTTGGCAGCAGGCATGTGTGGTGGAAGAGGTTTCCACTTCATGAGGCCCAGTTAGTGTGAGGTGGCACTATAGATAGATTAATAGATTAACACATTACATCTTACCAATGCATAGCCCCTGAGTCACACTTCCTCCAATTAGGTCCCATGTCCTATTTCCTCCTTCTATGAGAAGCCCTCCTAATTAACATTGCAGTCTACCATGAGAGGATAGCTCCTCTGAGCTTGGCACAAAATGGAGGACTTCCTTTACTAGCTGGGCTTCCCCTTCTCTGATGTTGTCTGGAGAGCCTGATTTTCAACATCCTCTACCTGGGGAAGGCTGAGTAGTCCTTGGCAGACCTACAAACTTCCTTCTCTCCCTGATAAAAAAACCATGTAGCAAGTACTTGGGATTCCTGGAATGCCTCTCAATACAAATGTGCCATCCATAGAACTTTAAACTCCAGGCAATAGTTTTCATTCATCCTGCAACTCATCCCTACTCTCCAAAGTCCCTCTCTACATATATCTGGTTCATCCTGAATAAAGTCCTCACAGGAAAAATATGTGCATGGACTAAGACTGTCTAAGAGAGCTGTTTCATTGAAGACAGTTAGAGAAGGCCTTTGTCTGTAAGAGCTGTAATACTAAGATCCACAGAGATTCATCCCCCCCCCCCATAGCTGAAACAAGATCCTGCAGACCTACCTGAAGTAGAAACTTAAGGGTCTTTTGAAAGTCAGTTGTGTTAATATGTGTTTTGTTGGGAAAACATATAAAAGAATGTTTCCTGAAGTTAAACACAAGTTAAAGACTAAGACAGACTTAGAAAGGAATGTTTAGCTAAAATAGACAGAAGAGAAAAGATGTTTTGATAAAACAAACACATGGAAGGACACATGATAAAGGATTCTATGCTAATGACACACATATACAATATATATACATTGTATAGTTGAGCTTCATAGGTTGAGATTTCATAGAGAAAAATGCACCAAAAACTTCTGGTGGTGTGTTGCAGTTTCTTCCTGCTTCTTTGGACTTGAGCTGATTGTCAGAATGATGTCAATTGACACAAATGCACATTCTAAGACAAAGTATGTGCTAAGACAAGACCAATGGAAGACATGTGATGTTCAGAGGAAGTATAAAACAATCGATGGACAGTGCTGGAGGCTGAGCAAGGCTTACATATAAAGCTGGCTATACAATGCTTGTTGGTCTTGAGTCTTCGCTGATCTTCACTGCCTTGAGAGAGACGTAGCTGAGAACTTCTCCTGCCATTCCTCTGGGTCCCTACTACTGACTCATGCTGAGGCTGAGGCCTGGATAACTCTGCTAGATAGTGTCACCACTGCTGATTCGTGTTTCCTATCTTGACTCTACTAAACTAGACTACTGATATATCCATAAAATGTTTATGAATGGATTGAGCTGAAACTACTGACTTTTATAAACAAAACTGCTGATTTCCAAACAACACAGATGAAAGTTACAACACCCCCCCATTTCTAAATAGTTCCACTTCCTCCATATCCTTTCTTTTCCACTACCTCTGGTGGGCAATGGACTAAAAGGATAAAATATTTAAAAACCATCATTAAATATAAAATTTAAAAAATTAACATTATACCCACCCATTCCAGACTCTGCCTCATCCTTCCAGCCTGATGTGTGGTGGTGTTTAGGAAGCAGAGGATGTGAGACCACAGCTGAACCCCAAAATACATACAACGCTTGGTCTACAAAATAATTCATGAAATTAGGAGTTCACGGAGGAACTGATCCATCTATTGATTAGGTTAGATGCATCAAGATCCATCATTCTTTAAAAACACACCATCTGGTAACCAATGGTCCAACACGGAAGACTTTGAGAAACATCTGAGGTTCAGACACTAACATTTATTAACAAAGTGATCAGCTGTTTAGAGACAGGCATGTCTCTGTGTCTACACTGATGCCTAGAAATGCCTCAGCTCCCTGTCCTCTGTCAGTCGACAAAGAGTCCTGTCTTCTGTAACTCTGTATGCTTTGTCTTGGTGACATCTCCTGTCAATGGTGGGCTTAAGGTTTCAACATGAGAATGAGGTTCCCATTCTTGGATCTGTCAAGCATAAAGGACACACGCTAAATGTTCAGAGGATTCTTTTAAAATACTTTTCAATGGGGTTGATCTGGTTGGGATTTCTGCTGCCTTCTATTGTGGCAGATACCTCAGCATCCCACCCTTCCATCTTGATGATCTTTGCATGGAGGTAGAGCTGTGCTAAGAGAAACCGAGTCAGCTCTTGGAAGTCCCATGAAAGTGGGAAGACCACTGAGTGTACTCTGAAAGTTCGTGTGTGTGTGTTTGTGTTGATAGAGTCAGTATCTACAATTTTTCTCTTTTAGAAGTGTGAGGACACGTTATTATTAGACTTTACATGAAAAAACACAGGACAGTCAAACTTTAAATCATATGATTAGCATCCTCACAGAGAGGAAGATGGGGGAGAGGAAAAAAGATAGCCGTGTCTTCTGGGTTAGGCATGGAGTCCAGCAAGCAGCCACAAAGCTGCAGGAAGCATCAGAGAAAGAGAGAGAAAGCCAAGAGCAAGAAGGGAAGCATGGCCAAGCTATGGGCTGTTTCCAAAAGAAAGAAAAAAAGAATAAATAAGTGGAAAATAAATAAAATAAAAAAATAAGTAAATAAAAAAATAAATAAATAAACAATAAAATAAATAGATTATAAATAAATAAATAAATAAATAAATAAATAAAGTGAAAAAATGATGGTTTTCTGAGTAACTGAGACAAGCAGCCTGACTTGACAGAAGGGCATGGAAGTGCTTCTGAATGTCTGACCATATTATAATTGTTTTCATTGTTTGTTATGCATATGTGGGTATTTTGCCTGTATGCATATTTCTGTGTTATGTGTGCATCTGGTGCCTGCAGAATCCAGAAGAGTGAATTGGATCCTCTGGAACTAGAGTTATACTGTGAGGTGCTCTGTGGGTGCTGGGAATTGAATCCTGCTTCTGTGAGTGAGCAGTATGTACTCTTGACAGCTGAGTCATCTCTATAGCCCTTTACCTCTAATTGTTAACATATGAGCTTCAGAGAGATTGGAAGCCAACCCCTCAAACTGTTTCCTATAGTTTTGAAGCCATTACCTAAAGAAACTATATGTACGATATACATTACATACAATAGTACCTCTACAGTTTGGCATCACTTGGGACAGAAATGTTTTCTGAAAGGCCTCTCATCTGAGAAGAAACTGTTCTGTTCTGCTTCTCAGGCTGAGGTCAAGTATCTGTATCCCTGGAGAGTCACTGGTGACACTATGCTCCTTATTACTAGGTGCCCACCTCTATCTGCAGTGAAAGCTGCCTTCCAGGATTCAGCCAAGTGTCCCGATTGGGAGCCCCACACTGCTGTTTTGATTGCAGTCCATGCCCTGAAGGACAATTTGCAGACCAAAGAGGTGAGGACATATGGACCTGGAGTTTGAGGGACCCAAAGGGCACTCTGAGCCTCCTGTATTTTTCCAATATCTTAGTAACTGTTCTAATGTTTTAAAGGGACACCATGACCTAGGCAATTTCTAAAAGAAACTTTGAAACTTAGAGTTTCACAGGCTGAGTCCATGGCTATAATGGCAGGACATGTGGCAGGAGGCAGTCAGGCATGGTGTTACACCAATACTGAGAGCTTAAGTTCTGATCCACAGGCAGCATGCGGTTGTTAATATGGAGAGTGGACCTGGTATGGGATTTTGAACTCTCAAAGGCCATATCTCATGACACATCTCCTCCAACAAGGCTATTGCTGCTCCCAATCATTCTCTAACTGCCCAGCATGTAGGAACCAGACATTCAAATATATGAGGCTGTGGGTGCCATTCTCATCCATACCACCTCACCCATCTACTGAGGTGTGCCAGTCTCTGCTTTCCTGTGGACTTAGGTAGAAGCACCATTGAGAATGCTTCCTTTATAAGCTTCCTTAGTAAGTGCTTTATTGAGATTGCATAACCGTATGAATTGTCCCATAGTAAACACTGTAAAAATAAGTGCATTTCTAGTCCAGCCCTTGCTTTGAATAATGATTCAGAGACACATGCATTAAAGGCTTCAGTCACTGTAGCTGGGCAGATTCTGAGTTATTGTAACCTGAGAATGCTGGCATTGCCCACTTTCCAGCCCCATGTTCCATTACCTGCCATCTTGGCCTTGCCATGGCAATTTCTTTTTCATGTGTGTCTTGATGGAAAATGTTGGGGATTTTTTGGGTACTGTGTCCTCAGGTGCTGATCGCTGTACCCAGTGATCTGGTCGTAGTCTAGACACTGACACTGTCAATCATCTCCTTCTCAATCATGTGTAAAAATTTTATTCCATCACCTCTGATTCAGCCTGTAGCTGGGCAGAAGAAAATAGGCTGGAACTTCAGATATCCATCAGGCATTGCCAAGCAATTGCAGAGTGTGAGAGGAAGAAGAAGAGAAGGACCAGGAGGATTCACAATGGGCTGGGAAGTAGGAAGCCATAGAGAATTAGAGTACATGAGTGTCTGCTTATTACCTCACCGTTAGTTTACTTACTGTGAAATACAGTTCCGTTTTGAGATACCGATGGACAGGACTTTAACAAATCAATATTCTGGGTACAAATCTGTCTAAAACACTTGTTAGTATGACCTTTTTTTACTACTGCAGAAAATACCAATCACCAAAATGGTCACATAATTGAAGTGGATTGTGGCTGGTCAGTGTAGTAAATGCAGTGATTTCTAGGCTCAGTAGAAATCCTGTCTCAACAACGAAGGGAAAGAGGGTCTGGAGAGATGGCTTCTCAGTTGGGATCATCCATGTGGTGACTCATATCCATGTGTAAACTCCAGTTTCAGGGGATCCGATGCCATCTTCTGACTGTTGTGTATACCACACATTCACATCATGGTCATATATATGTATGGACAAAACACTCAACAAGTAAAATAAAGTAAATGATTCTTAAAAAGAATAGGTTGTTGAGACTAGGGAAATGGGTTTGAACATTCACTGTCAGCCTTTACAACCTGAGATCAGATCCTGAGACCCACATGGTGGAAGGAGTGGACCAAAGTCCTGACCTCCAAGTGCACCATGGCATGTTTGAGTCCACACACATCATATACACATCAAAAATGTATAAATATATAAACTATATGTAAATATGAATAAATTTTATTAGAAAGATAACGTGTGGGAAATGATTGAGAAACAATATCTGATGATAATTTCTGATCTCCAGATGCATGTGCACATGCATATATATACATATATACATGTATGCACAAACATGGCCACACATAAGCTCACATAAATTAGGTATAGTGGGGCAGTGTTATAATCACAGCACTTAAGACGGTGAGGAAGGAAGCTGAGGAATTCTAGGTAATCTAATACTCAGCTACTTCAAGGCCAGCCTGAGTTACAGGAGACACTGGTTCAAGACAGAAACAACCCCTCCCACATAGATATAGAGTGTGCATTTTTCTTTGTGCTTTTACCTCTAATATTATCCATTCCAGCCCTGGTCACCAAGAATAATTCATAAGTATACTACTTGATGGAGAGGCTGCAAGAGAAGTTAATGCTTGGGATATCTTCCTTCAAAGCTAGTATAGTTTCTATAGTGTTACAGAATTGGTGTCATTGTGTCTCCCATAGACATGAAGAGATGTCTTCTGTGTCCTAAGGAGCAGTACTCGAGCCACACCAGAGACCATTGCCTGCCCAGGACAGAGATCTTCCTGGCCTTTGAGGAACCACTGGGATTCACATTGGCTTTGGTGGCACTATTGCTGGCTGGTCTGGCTGTCCTGGTTCTTGGAGTGTTTTTGAAGCACCAGGATACACCTGTGGTCAAGGCCAACAACAGAACTCTCAGCTACTTCCTCCTGATCTCTCTTTCCCTGTGTGCCCTGTGTGCCTTGCTCTTCCTTGGGAGACCCACAGTCACCACCTGCCTCCTCCATCAGACCACCTTTGCTGTGGTGTTCACAGTGGCTGTCTCCTCTGTTCTGGCCAAGACGATCACAGTAGTCCTGGCCTTCAGAGTCACCAGGCCTGGGAGCAGGATCCAGGTATGCCTGAGCCCTGGTGCAGCCTCGGTGGTTCTCATTGCTTTCTTAATACAGGTTGTTCTTTGTGGGGTGTGGTTGGCCACCTCCCCACCATTCCCAGACAGGGATATGATCTCAGAGCCCCGACACATTGTCATCCAGTGCCAGGAGGGTTCTGGTGCCACCTTCTTCTGTGTGCTGGGCTACTTGGGTTTCCTGGCAGGGGGTACCTTCTCTGTGACTTTTCTGGCCAGGGGCCTTCCAGATGTCTTCAATGAGACCAAGTTCCTCACCTTCAGCATGCTGCTCTTCTTCAGTGTCTGGACAGCCTTCCTGCCCCTGTACCACAGTGCCCGAGGGAAGTCCACTGTGGCTGTAGAGATCTTCTCCATCCTGGCTTCCACTGCTGGGCTTCTGGGTGGTATCTTCATCCCCAAGTGCTACATCATCTTGCTGAAACCTGAGAAGAACACCCCTGCCTGGCTAAGACAAGGCCACCAGGCACAACACAATAGACAGTGTGCGATATTCCAGAGAGGTTTTCCATCCTCAGAGGAGTTACCAGAACCAAGTGCATGATTTTGGTTCACAGTTTCTTTGTGGGTCAAAAGGTATTTTAAAAGGCACATCAAGATTCAAGTGAGATACTTAGGACAAAACACAAATTAGAGTGGACCTATAGATGTTCAGAGTGGACATATAGATGGTTCCTGGCTATTCTCTCCAAGTGTATTGCTAAAAGTTCTCAACATTAAAGTTTGTTAAGGAGAGCTTGGAAGATGTCTCAATGGGTAAAAATGCTTGCCAGTATGCATGACATCTTGAATGTGATACACTAACCCACATGGTAGAAGGAGCAAAGTGACATTTCTTATTTGTTCTCTGACCTCTGCTTGGTAATCAAAGCATATCCCTCACGTGCATACCTATCGGGGACTGCTCTGCCAAATGTTGGGACCTGCACTGCCCCAAGCTTTGGGGGCTAAATTGTCAGAGCCCACATTGCTGCTCTGGTCCGTGGGTCAGGGTTCAGCAAGAGAGAGAGTGAGGGCAGACAGAGTGAAGAATGGAGACCAGACAGAGTGTGATTAAGTCCTGTTTATTCTCAAGTCTTTCTTCTTCTCTCTTTCGAAGTCCCTTGTTCCTAGTCCAAGTCCCAAGTCTCGAGTTCGTAGTCCCTAGTTCCTAGTCCCTAGTGCCTCCAATTTCCAAGTTTCCCAGTCCCCTCTTCTGTTTGCCTCTTGCCTTTTATAAGTCTGACCTCTCAAGTGACGCCCTTAAGTCACATTTTTAAGTCATACACACACCCAAGCGAAAATCCTGGGTATATAAAACAAGATGTTTTCAGAGTGTGCTCAGCTGTTGTAGGCTGTTGAAAACAAGTCTCTTGTCAGGGTATATGACTCAAGATGGCTGCAAGGATGATAGCCGCCTTCTGTTGGCTCTCCACACATACCCACAAGATATCAATGCTAAAGTGCTAAATGTGTCATGAGGTGATGATGATGATGTCAAGGGTTGCTGAGCACGTGGGAAACCAACAGGCAGATCATTTTTCTGCTTTTGCTGTGGCTTCTTTTGTGCTTCTAAATTTCTGTTTTTGTTTTTGTTTTTGTTTTTTGCAGTAGTTAATTTATTTACTTTATGTTCTGCCCTCCCTCACATCTTTTTTCATCACCCCTCCTCACAGTACCCTCTCTCCTTTTCACCTCTGAGAATGGTGAGGTCACTCAGGGGAACCAACCTACCCCAGTACCTTAAGTCACTGCAGGAGTAGGTACATCCTCTCCTACTAAGTCCAAACAAGACAGCCCAGTTAGGGGAAGAGGATTCACAGAAATGTAGCAGAGTTAAGGTATGCCACCACTCCAGCTGTGTGACCAACATTAAGATCAAGCTGCACATCTGCTTGATGTTTTGGTTTTGGGGGACACCTGTGTCTTGCCCTTGCATGCTCTTTGGTTTGTTTAGTCTCTTGGAGTTCCCAAGTGTCCAACTCTTTTGATTGTCATATGGAATCCCTCTGTGTTCCTCTGTCCTTCTCCAGTTCTTCCACAAAACTTCCTGAGGTGTGTGTAATGCTTGGCTGTGGGTCTCTGCATCTGTTTTGGTCATGTGCTGGGTGGAGCCTCTCAGAGGACGGCTATGCTACGATCCTGTCTGCAAGCATAACAGACTATCATTCATAGTGTCAAGGATTGGTCCTTGGGGTCTGCATTTATGTGTTACTTGGCCTTTTTCTCTTGCAGCTTTTAATATTCTTTCTTTGTTTTGTACAGTTAGTGTTTTGATTATTTTGTGGCAGGAGGATATTCTCTTCTGGTTAAGTCTATTTGGCTTTATGTAAGCTTTTTGTAAATTTATAGGCATCTCTCTAAGTTAGGGGATTTATAAAATGATTTTGTTAAAGATATTTTCTGGACCTTTGAACTGGGAATTCTCCCTTCTTTTATTCCAGTTGTTCTCAGGTTTGGTCTTTTTGTATTGTTCCAGATATCCTGGATGTTTTGTGTCAGGAAGTTTTTAGATTGAACATTTTCATTGGCTGATGCACCAGTTTCTTCTATTGTATCTTCAATGCCTGTGATTATGTCTTCATTTCTTGTATTCTGTTGGCGATGACTGTAGCTCCTGTTCTCTTTCCTAGGCTTTCCTTTTCCAGGTTTCTCTCAGTTTGTTTTCTTTATTGCTTCTATTTCCATTTTCAAGTCTTGTATGGGTTTATTTCATTCTTTCACCAGTTTAATTGTATTTCTGGTATTTCTTTTTTTTTTTTTGGCTTTCATTTTCTTTTTATTGGATATTTTACTTACATTTCAGATGCCATCCCCTTTCCCCATTCCTCTTCCCTAAAAAACCCCTATCCCATGCCCCCCCTTTTTTTTGCTTTTATACAATTTTTTAAACTGTTAATCAAAGGCTTTATAAGTTTGGTAATGCTCAATCAGAAGTGTAACCCAATACCCAACCTGGATATATAATCTATCTTTGACTGGTGGAGACACGTGAACATCTGTCTCCATTCCCCCCCTCTTCCTCTCTCTCATCACCTAGCTTCTCCTCTCCTTCTTTTTCTCCTCTCCTTACTCCTTCTCTTCCTCTCAGTACTTCTTCCCCCTTAGCTCCTCCTACCTATCACCCTTCCTGTTTAAAAAAAAACAACTCTTCTCTCATAATACAATAAGAGCATAATTATGCCTATTTGTACCAGTGAGGTACAAGATAGTCCTAATACCCAGTCCATCATTTTGTTGACTAACCAGAACCTCTGTCATCTCTCCTAACTAAAGCATTTAGTTTTGAACTTGGCCTTTTTTTTCTTGGCTTTAGAATGAATGTCAGCTAAAAACCATACACTCAGATCTTTTCTCTCAAAGTAAATAGTCAGAATTGGCTATGAGACTATAGGTTTTTAACCCTGTCAGAAATCCAGACTGACTGAGTTAACTGAGATTATGGGAAGCATTAAGCATAGCTTCTAAAACTTAGTCAATTTATAGAGACCACTGAATACCTGGACAGCCCCTATACTACCGAACGTTGGAGCATCAAATCTTCAGCCTTCTGGCTCTTTCTAGTATTTCTTTAAGGAGTATATTCATTTCCTCTTTAATGGCCTCTATCATCTTCATAAGATTGGATTTAAGGCCATTTTCTTGTGTTTCAGCTGCATTAGAATATCCAGGGCTTGGTGATGTAGGATAGCTGAGCTCTGATGGTGCCATATTGCTCTGGTTGTTGTAGATTGTGTTCTTGTGTTGGCCTCTAGTCATGTGGATTTGGGATTATTATAGGTTTAGTTGCTGATTTCTGAGTTAATCTTTGTTGGATAGGTATTTTTTGGATGTTTTCCTCCTTGGTTTCTGTTTCCTCCTGGTCTTCTTGTCTGAGTGGCCTGGGATTCTGTTGACCAGCCTTCAGGTCCAGTAGGGTATCCCTGCTTTGGAGTTTTTGTGGTCTTATGGCCTCTGAGGTTTTGGGTGCTAATATTGCCTCAGGGGTCTCTAGTACCATGGTACCCACGGTGGCCTGAGATCTCTGGTGCCTACCTGGACTGCCGGAAAATAGGGAGAGTTGTGGGCCATAAAAAAGAGTTCAGGGAATGGGGTGCAGTTTCTGGCATTTGGGTGTGCTTTAAGAGAAGTTGGCAGGTATAGGACTTGTGGTGGAGCCTTACCTGGTGTTCCTGTTGCTGGAGGGCCACCAGGAAATTTAATTTGGATAAAGATTGTTAATCTTACTGGTTTTCTCAAAGAACCAACTCTTTATTGATTCTTGTTTGTTTCAATGTTACTGATTTCTGCCCTGAGTTTGATTGTGTCTTGCCCCTACTCCTTTTGAGTGTTATTTCTTCTTTTTGTTCTAGAGCTTTCAGGTGTGCTGTTTAAGTCACTAGTGTGATATTTCTCCATTTTTCTTTAAATGTAAGCACTCAGTGCTATTATGAATTTGCCTTTTAGAACCACTTTCATTTTGTCCCATCTGTTTAGGTTTATCTGTGTATTTATTTTCATTGAATGATAGATGCAGGGTGTTATTTCAATTTTCTCGTGTCTCTTGAGACTTGCTTTGCATCTGATTTTGTGGCTAGTTTTGTAGAGCATTCCATGAGATGCTCAGAGGAAGCTACATTCTTTTGTCTCTGTGTGAAATATTCTGTAAATATCTGCTAAGTTTACTTAGCTTATAACATCAGGTATCTGGAGCATTTCTCTGTTTAGTTTTTGTTGGAATGGCCTGTTTGTTGGTACAGGTAGGTTTATTGAAGTCTCCCACTATCAGTGTGTGAGGGTCACCATGTGATTTAAGCTGTGGTAGTGTTTATGAACCTGAGTTCCTCATGTTTGTGGCATAGATGTTAAGAATTACTATGTTCTATTTGTGGAATTTTCCTTTGATGAATACATAAGGAGTGTCCTTCCATATCCTGATTAAGTTTGGTTTGAAGTCTATTTTGTCAGGTATTAAAATGGCTATATCAGGTTGCTTCTTGGGTCCATTTGCTTGGAATATCTTTTCCATACTGTTACTTTGAGGTAGTATCTATCCTTAATGCCAAGGTGTATTTCTTGCAGCACCGCATGTTTCCTGTTTTTTTTTTTTTTCACTCATTCTGTTCATCTGTGTCATTGTATTGGAGAACTGAGACCATTGACATTGAGAAATATCAAAGAAATCAATGTTTGTTGATTTCTTTTATTTTGTTGTTGTTGTTGTGGTGGTGGTGGTGGTGGTGGTGGTGTGTGTGTGTGTGTGTGTGTGTGTGTGTGTGTTTGTGTTTCTCTTCTTTTGATTTGCTGCTCTGAGATTATTTATTCTCTGTATTTTTGGATGTAGTTAACCTCTTCACTTTGGAATTTTTCTTCTAGCATCTCTTGTAGAGCTGGGTTTGTAGATAAATACTTCTTAAATTTGTTTTTGTCATGAATTGTCTTTTTTTTTCTCCATCTAATGTAATCGAAAGGTTTGCTGAGTATAGTACTCTGTGCTGTCTGGAATCTGTGGTCTCTTAGGATCTGCAGGACATCTTTCCAGGACCTTCTGGGTGATAAGAGTCTTCTAGGTGTAATTCTACTGGGTCTGCCCTCATATATTACTTGGTCTTTTTCTCTTGAAGACCTTTAACCTTATATCTTCATTCTGTATATTTAGTGTTTTAATTATTATGAGCTGAGGAAGATTTTTTTTCTGGTCCCTGGTCCAATCTATGTGATGTTTTTACAATTTATGTATCTTTCTAGGCATCTCTTTCTTTATGATGGGAAATTTTTCTTCTATAATTTTATTGAAAGCATTTTCTTTGACCTTTGACCTGGGTTTCTTCTTTCTCAGGTTTGGTCTCTTCACAGTGTGACAGAGTTTTTTTGAATGTTTTGTGCTATTTTTTTTTTTTAGATTTAACATTTTCTTTGAACAATGTATCCATTTCTTTTTATCATGTCTTTGATGCCTTAGATTTTTCTCTTTTCTCTCTTATATTATGTTGGTAAATCTTGCCTCTGTTTTCCTATTCAAGTTCCTATATATTTTCATTTCTGGATTTCCCTCAGTATATGTTTTCTTTATTGATTCTATTTCAACTTTCATGTATTGAACAGTTTTATTCATTTCCTTCCACTGTTTGTGTATTTACAGATTTCTCTCAGAGATTAATTTTTCATCCTTAAGGACTTCTATCATATTCACAAAGGCTATTATATTATTGTATATCATATGTTATATATTATGTATTATATATTAATTATATGTTATAGGGTCTTTTCTTGTGCTTCAGCTATGTTGTAATATTTAGCCTGTTGTAATAGGGTTGCTGGGGTCCAATGGGGGCATATTTTTCTGGGTGTTTTGCGTTTTTTAAAAAATAGTTTATTTTTATATTTTGTGATCGTTTGCACCTTTCCTGCCTGTATATTGGTGTGATGGTACCAGATTACTGGAACTGAAGTTGCAAACAGTTGTGATACTTGTGTACTGGTAACTGAACCCCAGTCCTCTGGAAGAGCAGCCAGTGCTCTTAATCACGGAGTCATCTCTCACCTTTGTGTTTTTATGCTGACGTCTAGGCATTTGGAATTAGGAAGATTGTACTTCTAGGTGTTTGTATTTGGTCCTTTCTTTGTTGGGTGGGTGTTTGTTTGTTTTCTGGTTGATGTACCTAGGTTTCTGTTTCCTTTCTGCTTCTTGGGGGAGTGTGGTGGCTATGTGTTGCCTAGTAGGAAGTTCTGAGGTCTTGATAAGTATGGTCACTGAGGGTTCCAGGTAAAATGTACTTCTGGGTATTGAGAGCTGACACTTAGGAATGAGGATGGGTTGTAGGTATTAAGATCCTCAGGCAGAAGAAAAATTGGGTTTTCTTCCAGAATCTGCTTAGTCTCCTGGGAATGTGGACAGAGAGTGAGGACAGGCTACAACAGAAGGTTTGCTACAGAGCTGGGAATAAGATTGAAATTTTGGTTGGAGGAATGGAGAGACAGTTGTAGATGTACACTTGTAGAATTGAAGAGCTACAATTAGACTATTTCCTTTCCAGGTCAGAGTGCCCCGTGTATTCCCAAAGAGTGCCTGCTGGGTTTTGAGGCTGGGCAAAAACAATGAGTTAGGGGAGGGAGGTTAGGAGGTGAAAATCTGTGTGATCCTCTGGAGATAGGAGGAGAGGGGAGAGAGGAGAGGGGAGAGGGGAAAAAGGGGAAAGGGGAAAGGGGAAAGGGGAGAGGGAAGAGGGAAGAGGGAAAAGGGAAAAGGGAAAAGGGAAAAGGGAAAAGGGAAAAGGGAAAAGGGAAAAGGGAGGACTCAGTAAGTATTTTACTGCAGAGTCAGAGATGAGTCTAGTGACTGGATTTGGTGGAATGGAGAGAGAGGTAAAGATCTATCTGCAGTTAGTCTACCTGTTTCCCCGTCAGAGCATGATATTTATTTTTTATTCGTACTACATCATGACTGGCTCACACCTCCACTCAATAGAAAATTCTCCTGTCTTTCTGAAGAGTCAAAATGTAACTGCAATATACACACAATTCATTTTTACTCTATTATAAATAAAAGGAACTATATTAGCTCAGACACAATATATACACATATTTTTGTGTGCTAATATACACGAAAATGTTAGACTGGTTTGGCTTATACAATACAATTTATGGTAGTCCTGGATTATAGAATTCTGTGATACAGCCATCAGCACAGCCATGTTCTGGGAAGAGCGCTTTCCAACTTGCAAACATCTTGCTTTGTTGTACTGCTATTGCTCTGTGCATAGTCACAGAGACTCCAAGTGTCATACTCTTTGTGAGAACATCTGTCTACTGGATTAGAACCCACCACCCTGACTTCATTCAATCTTACCTTCTTTTTTCAAAATTTATTTTTATTTTTAAATGTGTATGCATGTGCCTATTCACTGTATTCATATGCCCTTTCTTCCATGAGTTGAGGTGAGTTATGGTGTCTACACTGTCTAGAAAATAGTATTAGCTCCCCTGGAGCTGGCATTGAGGCAGTTGATGAGGTTACTGGAAACAGAACCTAGGTCTTCTACAAGAGCAGTCCTCATTGTCAAAGCTGAAACATGTTACACATCTCATTAAAGGCCCTATACATAAACAAACCCATGTGCAGGATCAGAGATTTAGCTCTTTTTTCCAAGTGCTGGGTATCAAACCTAGAGCTTCATGCATACCAGGAAAACACTCTAGCTACACCTCTGACAGCAATGGGCATTTTTGAAGGGGCATATTTCAGTCACAACAACCCCATCTTTGCCACTGAACATCCTTTAGACCTCTTTGTACACTCTGGTGTCTTAAGTGATTGTAGTGCCAGGTACCCACACTCACTGCACAGGAAAGGCCTTTTTCTGGTGTGAACTCTTTCATGTCCAATAAAACTAGAGTGGTAGTTAAAGGCCTCTTACATTTGTGGCATTCACAAGGCCTTTCTCCCATACTACCTCTCCAGTGACTACTGGGTCTAGGGCACTTGCTAGAGGGTCCATGTTTGGTGCATTGGTAAGATCTTTCTTCAGTGTGAACCCTTTCATTTATGAGATTGGATTTTTTTTGTTAAATATTTTTCCACATTCATCACACTCACATGATGTTGCACCATTATGAATTCTCTGGTGTTAGAAGGATACGGATGTGAAGAATTTCCCACATTCTCTAGTATGAACTGTGTTGCGACTTAAGAAGTGACAATTCTATGAAAGGAGCAGATGCTGGGGCAGTGGTGGCACATGCCTTTAATCCCAGCACTTGGGAGGCAGAGGCAGGTGGATTTCTGAGTTCGAGGCCAGCCTGGTCTACAGAGTGAGTTCCAGGACAGCCAGGGCTACACAGAGAAACCCTGTCTTGAAAAAGCAAACAAACAAAAGAATGAAAGGAGCAGATGCAGAGTCCCACAGCCAAACATTAGGTGGAGCTCAGGGGAATTCTATGGAAGAGGGAGAGGAGGGATTGTATGAGCCAGATGGGTCAAGGACACCACAAGAACATGGCCCACAGAATCAACGGATCAAGGCTCATAGGGGCTCACAGAGACTGAAGCAACAATTAGGGAGCCAGCATGGGTCTGACCTAGATCCTCTGTGTGTATGTTATGATTGTGTAGCTTATTGTTCTTGTGGGACTCTTAACAGAGGAAGCAGGAGTGTCTCTGTCTCGTTTGCCTGCTCTTGGACTCTTTTCCTCCTACTGGGTTGCCTTGCCCAGCCTTAATTTGAGAGTATGTTCCTAACCTTATTGTAACTTGTTATGCCATGTCTGGTTGATATCCCTGGGATGCCTGCTTTTTTTTTTTCCTCTGAAAAGAAACAGAGGAGGAGTGGATCTGGAGGAGAAGGGAGGTGTGTTAGACTTGTTAACTCCTTTCCTGATGAGGGTGATAAATTGTTGGCAGCTGAAAATTTTCATACTGTCCCCAGTTGTAATGACTCTTTCATAGTGGAAAAGTCCAGCACACTCTCAGATGTGTGGTCAGAATTCTCCCTGTGCTGGTAACCTGTTGCTGGAAATGTTCTGTGCTGAGGAGGAAGTCCTTCCCAGCCTCTTTCCCAGAAATTTGTTAGTACAAGCTGTGGCCTCAGGTCATTCAAGAGTTCACACTTCAGAAAAGCCATATGAATAAGATGACTGCATCAAATCCTCTAGGTAAAAACCTAGCCTCATTAGCCACAAAGAAGTGTGCATGGGTGTAAGACCTCATCAGTGTGATGAATGTGTGACTGATAAACCCAAGAACTGGGTCCATTTACAGAATCAGGGTTCTGATCCAGGATGGGGTTACCCACCAAATTTTGCCTATAAAGATGGAATGGATGGGGTTCATGAGTTTAAAATACACAGTCTTGAAATACAACACAGGAAGAATAGAGTATACAGTTTGTTCTATTGAAACAGCTGTCAGCTGGATATTGTCCACTACCAACATAGTCAGGGCCCAAGACAATTTGACAGCAAAATAGCTGCCCTTCAATGACTATGCTTGTAATGGAAACAATCATCGCAGTAAAGAGACTGCCTGCTGACCTGGGGACATGTAAGAATCAATGGTTGTTCTTCTGAAATTCTTCAATTTTCCACATTGATTGGCTGAAACTTACACCCAGACAGCCTCTCCATTCGTCGTCTACAGCTCTCTTCAGCTCCCAATACACTTTGTTTCTACAGGTTTTGCCTTTTATGGGTGTTTCATGTAAACAAATCACAGGTAGGTATCTGGTTTTGTACATGCCGTAGAATGGTTTCATTATGACCACACATATGTGGAATATACATCAGTACTTCATCCATTAAATTGCTGAGATATATTCCATTGTACAGGTAAGTCACAGTTTGTTCATCTGTCTATCAGTTAATGAGACAACAGTTTATTGTATAGCACAAGCTGATCTCACACTTGCAGTCTTACTGTAACTACCTCCCAAGTGCTGGGACTACAGGCATTGTCCCCCATGCCTGGCCATATTACTCTGTTATAAACATGTGCAAGTTTTTGCGCAGACATGTATATCTAGGAGTAGATATGCTGGGTCATGTAGTAATTTCATGTTTCTATTTCTAGGCATGACCAGACTGTTTTCCAAAGCAATTGTGCTGAGGATGGCAATGAATGGGAACCAACACAAAACTGTCGATGCACTTAAACACTAAGATTTTTGGGGGGTGACATTTCGTTACTCGATCCTCCAATGTGAACTTTGTCCATGATGTCATTGTGTTGAAAGGTCAAAAGACTGAACCGCTTGTCTTCATTTCTAACCTTTCCACAGCTATTGGCTACTCATAGCTCACTCCATATGTGAACTGTCTATATAGCTTCTTCCCTGCCGGTCACGGTCCCTCATCAGAGCTGAGGACTGACAGAAATGGCCACCTCTTAATCTAGTCCTGTATTTCTTATGATATCCTCAGTGTCTTCATGTATATAAATGGAGATTAAATGACCAGATCTGATACAAACATCACTTAGAAAGTTTTGTTTAATGAAAATATTTTGCTATCACAGTCAGGAAGACCCCCCCCCCAAAAAAAGGACTAAGCAATCTTTCTGGTCTGGAGCCAGATAACAAAATCCCAACAATCTGTCT
Organism: Rhabdomys dilectus; assembly: GCA_019844195.1. NCBI lineage: Eukaryota > Metazoa > Chordata > Mammalia > Rodentia > Muridae > Rhabdomys > Rhabdomys dilectus. The sequence continues at coordinate 144,274 of JADRCG010009316.1, forward strand.
TTCATTGTTAATGAACTTGGGTTCTTTCCTACATTCCACTTAAGTGATAATTATTCATGGATTATCACAGCTAAGAAGCAAGAGTTTAGGTATCATATGGATTTATTTTCTGCTATATGCTTCTCATGTTTCTTTCTGTAGAATGTTCTTGGACAAGGTTCTCTAGAAGTCCTGTTTATGTTTTTGGTTGTCTGCAGTTTAGTCTCCACTTTGTCTAGCACATGGTACATCTTTCTTTTGTTTTCACAGATTTCCTGAGTTTCCATCTTCCTCCATTTTTTTGTGACTCTCCACGTTTTTGATATAACTAGAATTCTCTGATGTAGTTTCCTTCATTACATTTTGCTCTCTCTTCATTTTCTTCTTAATGTTTTCCATTCTTTTTGTTTTAATAACTAAAATGCAGAAATTATGTTATTGAGATTGGAGTAAATGAAAGTTAGAAATGAAAACAAAGAAAGAAAAATAAAAGTATTTTCAGAGAATACTAAATGTTACTTATAAGGATAGTGATTTTTTTAAATTATCTATCTATCTATCTATCTATCTATCTATCTATCTATCTATCTAT
>JADRCG010009316.1:144854-170397 GCA_019844195.1 Rhabdomys dilectus
TATCTATCTATCTATCTATCTATCTATCTATCTATCTATCTATCTATCTTTCTGTTTGTTGGTTTTATTTTGGCACAAGATCTTGTTATACATTCCTGGCTATCCCTGAATTCTCCATCTACCTGTTACCAGTACCCAAGTGCTGTGATTTGAGGTGTGAGCCATCACCCTCAGCTAAACTTTGAATTTTAAAATGATTATATTCTGTGTTCAAGCCTTTCAATTACCCAATAATAATTCAATGTAATTAAAAAGGCATTAGAAAATATATTTTAACAGGTTACAAAGGCTCAACCTCAGGAGGCATCAACCATTACTTCTGCTCTTAGCATGTGACTCTTTCAGGTTGGGCACATCTAGGGTTGTTTAAAAGGAGCCAAGCAGAGGATGTCACTGTGTTTGGACCAGACACTGAACATTACACGTTCTTTTAGAACATATGACCAAAGAACCTGAAAGTTTTTTTTTTTTTTCAAAATCAAGCTTCTGAAGAATTTATGGCATCCTCTCTTCACAAATAAACATAGGCATCTCTCATGTACTTGTGTCTCACATAGTGTCCTTCTGTTTGGGAGAAATAACCTCTATTGTATAGACCTGGAACCCATTTCTACACCAGCATGAAGCAAATGGGAGTGTTTGTTTGTAGATATTCTGAGTGCAGGAATAATGTACCAATAACAATTATGTTCAAGGTAAAGTTTCATTCAAAACGAGATTTGTTTCCTGAGCTCTGTCTTAGATTCTTGGAATTGCCCACATTGGAAATCAAGCATCAAGACTTGGTAAGAATAGTTCATTTCTATATGAACATCCTTTTTTCTTAACTCGGATTCTATTTGATCCCACTTAAATTTTCTTTGGAAAAGATCAAATCACCATTGACAGCTTTAGATGTGATAGGAAAAAGCACCTGAGCCAATGAATTTTCCCAGCTCCTCATTCTCCGGATGCAGCTGAGAAGATGCATCACAACCATCATCTTTAGAAACCTCTTTCTCATCTATAAGTGGAATCTCGACATTTTCATACAACATTGCAAGCTGCTGTTTTTCCTCAGCTTTTACCAGTCGACTGGAGAAAGAGAGAGATGAATGTAAAGGCAGTTTTTTTTTTCAGTCAACCATCCTGTCTTCACACTACAGCCTTTTAAGTTGTATTTATACTTATATGAGTGAGGCTGGAAAAGGGGCCTACGAAGAAAACAGGGAGGAAGACATCAGATTCTCTGGATCTGGAGCTACCTGACCTGAATGTTGGGAAATGAACTCCAGTTCTCTGCAAGAGCATAGGATGCTTTTAACCCCAAATTCATCACTCCAGCCAAGATCATGAAATATTTTGACTCAAGAGAAATTGTTGATACATGCTGGTAGGTGGAGAACAGAGAAAGAAATATGCATTTATGTGAAACTTGAAATTTCTGATTTGGCACAGCTAATTCATGTCAACAAATACTTTTGTAGTTTCAAACCTCATAACTAAAGCAGTACTGGGTGTGGATGACATATATAGACTAAATACAAAATCCAAGATACAACAAAACCCACTATCAATGGAATATAACACAAAAGAAAAAGCAATGCCAAGAAAGCCACAATGAACAAAAAAGTCAAGATTTTAAATAAATGTAGGATGCTACAGATTGTTCCTTTTATAGAGCTTCTAATACTCTGGCTTTGTCCAGCATGAATTCTGTACTTAGCTGCGGCTGAGGAGACAGGTTGGTCAGCAGAAAGCTTATCACATAAGCCTGAGGACTTGAGTTCAACCTCCGGGATCCACATAAAAAGTCAGGTGTGATGGTGCACATGTGTAACCCAACCCTGGGGAGGCAGAGACAGGCAGATTCCTGCAGCTCAGTGCCCCCCTATAACCTAGCTGTCGAGTTTTAAATCCCAGAGGGAGATCCTATCTCCTATTACTCCTCAGGTGACTGGCACTATCCTGAGGAGTGATACCAGAAGTAGACTTTGGCCTCTGGCCACACACAGCAACATGCTCACTCACACACAGAAAGATGCTATTATTTTATAAACGGTGGCTATTTGGGTATTGATATTTTTTAACACTAAATTAAGATATTGTTCATCCTGACTAGTGAATTTTTAAACTCTCCCTTAAGGTTTGCACTTGAGGTCTTGCCTTCCCTTTGTCAGCCCAGTGCTAAAAGTGGATGGGTGAACTGGATCATTCTGTGTGATGTGGAAACGAATGACAGTATTCTACTTTCTCCTGGCGTTCTTATGTACTTAGTCCTATGTGATTTGGGTAATAAAGAATACTTTAATGATTAGTGTAATTGTATTCTAAAGAGCAGTGATGGAGGAAAAGCAGGAGGAATGAACATCCTAGATCAATGTTTCTCAACCTTCCTAATGCCGAGATCCTTTAATATTATAGTTCCTCATGTTGAGGTGACCTCCAATCATAAAATTATTTTCATTGCTACTTCATAACTGTAATATTTCTATTTTTATGAATCATAATGGGAATATCTGATCTCTAGGATATCTGATATACAGCCCCTGAGAAAGGGTCATTTAACCTTAAGCGGGTTTTGACTCATAAATTGAGAACCTCTGTCCTAGATACATGCTATGAGATGGCAAAATTACTTTCCATTGAATGTAGTAAAGATTCAGGAAGAATGAGGCACTGATCCAAGAAACAAATTTTAAGAGGATTCAAAACCACACAAGAATAAAGATAACTATTTTGATTCAATATTTTCAAGCATTGATACGAATTCACACAGTCCATAATAAGGCAAATATCCAACACTCTATACTTAGCATCTAGGTGTATAAATATACTCCCAGCTCAAGGTGCAGACAGAATAATGGTAAGTTCTAGGCTACCATGTGCTAAAACTGTGAGACCTTGTCTCAAAAAAGAGTCCTTCCCATTAGTTAAGTCTCATAAATGTCTTCACTTTGCATACTCAGGTTGCCATCAACTTTAAAAGAAGTTTTTACTATCTTTGGCTATTTTAGAAGGATGCAATAGAATCTTAGACTGAATTAAGAGCCATAGAATGTGGTCCAAATATGATGCCACTTTGGCTTAATAATTTCAAAATGACCGTGTCATCTTTTGAAAGCTACACTCAATGTGATCGAAGCATGTTGTATGAAATTCTCAAAGAACAAATAAAAATATTTTAGATGTACTTTTAAAATAAGATATTTTGAGAGAGGGGACCTGGGGAGTAACATTTAGAATGTAAACAAATAAAATAATTAATTAAAAAATAAGAGCTTCACCCCAATATCTAAATTCTAAAACTCAGAGGGCAATGTAATTGTCACACAAGCCTGAGGGCCTGAGTTAAATCCCAAGGATCCACATAAAAGCCAGATGTGTTGGCACAAACTTATAACACTGACACTGGGAAGGTTCTGGCATTTCCAGTCCATCAAATTTTAATCTAGTCTGGTTTCCTTCTCTTCCTGCTCTTCCTCTTCTTCCTCCTTCTCTTTCTCCTTCTCCTTCTCTTTTCCTTCTTTGTTCTCCTCCCACTCCTCTTGTTCCTTCTCTGACATGACTAACAATTTATATTTTGGCAAACCCTGGTCTGAAAATGTATAATGACCGCAATTATTTAGTAATTACAAAAAAGTCATTATCATCATTACCATTATTATCATCCTCTTTTGACACAAAATAATTTCCTTGTGTACCTGCTGCCTTATTAAGAATGGGTGAGGTTATTTGTAGCATACTTACTGTATCACATAGGAGATCAGGAGCCCACATAACAGGGCAACGACAAAAGCTATACTTGAAACTGAAATTACATGAATAAGACCAGGCCTATGTGGAATTACTGTGAAAAAATAGAAAGAAGTTTGTTACAAAAAATGAACCAAACACTAAACTGGCAATACTCTTACAAATGATATCCCTAATTTTGAAAAAGGTTAGTGACATCCTATTTAGGATGAGAGCTCCAAAGTCTCACCTTCTCTGTAATTGCCCAGCTGTGGGTCTCTATGTTAGTTCTCGTCTACTATAAGCAGCTTCTCTGATGACGGTTGAGTGATGCTCTGGATCTAGCAGTATGCCATTTTATTGCTGTTCTTATAGCAGAATAATAGTAGTAGGTTTTCCCCCTAGGGACCATGACATTTTGAGTCTCAGGTCCTTGGCCATGTTAGCACTGTCAGGTATAGACTCCATGCCATGGTGTGGGACTTAAAATTTAATTAAAAAATTAATTGGTTACTCCCATATCATTTGTGCCATTATTGCACCAATATATCTTGCAGGTAGGTTGCTGTTAGTGGTTGCAGTTGTTGTATCTGGGTGATACTGATGAATAAGAAGAAGAGGAGGCAGAAAGACTATAAGAGCCAGAGGGGATGGATGACTCCATGGAAACAAGCCTCTTCCAGACACAATAGAGTTGATATACGTATGAACTCAAGAGAAACTGTGAAAGGTTGCACAAGACATGCCCAAGTTCAAACTGGGCAAAATCTAGGAAATGAGAAGAGGAAGTAAGTGAGCATAAAGTCTCACCCCTTCTCACAAAGTTCTTGCAATTAATACCTGCTGGGAGAAGGAAGTCAGTTTTCTCTAATAGAATGTCACTGAGCATAACAACCACACTCCAGAGCAGGCCCCACACCCAGGAGAAACTAACACAAGACAGACTCCATGGGGTTTTGATGTGTTTTTTGTTTTGTTTGGGTATTTTTTTGGTCTTATCTGGTTTGGTTTTATTATTGTTACCTTAGACTTTCAGTTTTGGGGGGGGCTTGAGTATTATTATTATTAGAAAGAAAGAACTGAAGGAGAGAGGTTGGGAGGATATAGGAGAAGCTGCGAAGGGAAAGATTTGATATCAAAATATATTGCATACATTTTAAAATAAAAATTATTTTTTAACAAATTCTAAGGCTAAATCTATATATCACATTTGCAGTTGAATATGTAATCTCTCTCTCCCCTCTCTTCTCTCTGTCTCTCTCTCTGTCTCTCTCTCTCTGTCTCTCTTTCTTTCTCTCTCTCTCTCAGCTTCCTGCCCTGTCATGGTTCCCTTGCCCTTATAGACTTTCCTTTTAAAATGTGAATTCAAAATAAACTCTTGCTCTTTAGGTTGATTTTGGTTGTGGTATTGTATCACAGCAACAGAAAAGTAACATACATGATGAAGGAAGACAAGAGGACTCTTCAAGATGCTGATCCTTTCTCTCATACTTCCACTGAGAAAATTTCCCTAAATATTGCTGACTTAGTTGGAGGGTCTGTTCTGCTAAGTGAACCTGGCCAGGATTCAGTCTTGTAAGCCTGAGACAGCTGGAGAAGGGAGGGAAGTTGTCAAGGAATGAGCATCTCTCTCTCTCTGTCTCTCTCTCTCTGCTTCCTTCCTTCCTTCTTCCTCTTCTTCCTCCCTCCTGTTCCTCCTCTGCCTCCTTCTTCTTTGAATAAACATCAATTTTGAAGAGGAAAAAATACTGCCAGGCATTCTAGCACACACTTTTAATTTCAGCACTAAGTAGGCACAGACAGGGATCTCTGTGAGTTCAGAGCCAGCTTAGGCTACATAGTGAGATCCTGTCTCAAAAGAAAATAATGACATGAGATTGCACAGCTCACATAAACACGATCAATTTTGAGGCTAGAGCAATGGCATATCAGGGAAAGGCAGTTGCCACAAACCCAACAACCCGAGTTTAATTCCTAGGACCTACAGAGTGAAGGAGAGAACCAAGTCATGATAGATGTCCTCTGATGTCCACCCAGTCACAGGCACCAGAGACACAGAGACATAAACACATTTTAATTCATTACCAATGCTCAATTTTAATATATATTTTTTCAATTTTACTTTTGCAAACCCCAGACGTCCTGCATTTGGTCATCTCTTATCCAACCCCTCATTTTTACGCTATCAATGCACTGGTCATTGTAACAACATCTGTAGATTTGCTGCCCCATAGCAACCTGTAAATTGTAGATAAACTGATTCCTTACCCATAGATATACTAACCCTTGATAGTAACTCCTGTCACCTGTCACCTACCATAGTGATCTTAAGTTGTAAGATGCTGTAATAAAAGGAAACTACAGGGCAATTCATGGTGCAATCCCAGATACCTTCATTCCTAGGGTTGGGTCTGGGGGTTGTAGAACGTGCTGCAAACATGCGAATGGTCTCTGAAGGATTAAGTGCATCCTCTGTTGATAAAATTTAAAAAGAAAAAAAAAGAATTATTTTTGCACAGATTCCACAAAAGCAGTTGGTAAAGTATGTATATTGGACAGTCACTGCTAAGTCCTGACCACTTGAGGAGACTGCCTTTTGTGACACATATGGTCTTTTCTCATTTCCTGTTGCTACACTGGTGCAGAAAGGAGAGAGAATTTCCCTGATAGAACTGAGCAGTAGTTCTGATTGCTCTGATATTCAGACCTCAGAAGAGACAGTCAAGCAAGCTTATGACAGCAATAGGAGTGTAAAGAAAGTGCTAGCTATATATATTCAGCATGTGGGTTGTATGGGGTCCACTGTGTGGTCCTGTCAAACTTTCCATATGCCTTCAACTGTTCACAGTGAAACACTGCAGGAAAGATCATGGACTACTGATAGTTTAGTTATAATAAGAACTGAAAACTGGCTACTAGCCTGGGCATAAGGCCTAAGAGACCCCAGTAAAGGAGGCATTAGCAGTCTGGTAGAAAGGTAGTGAGTGACTAAAGCAGGCTTGAAGAAACAAGAGAAAAGAGCTTTAGATGGTGAGTTTATAAGATTCTTAGGTAAAGTTTACTACAAATAGGGGATGAGAAACAGATGAAGCTTTGTAACTGGGTTCTAGGGCAGAAGCCCTACAAGCCCTGCAGTCCCAACAAGTTGTTCTTCAGAACCTAACATGCCGTTAAAAATACATGCTAAAGAGACAAGCCATGATTCAAAGCAGAGAGATTCAAACAGATGCATTAGGAAGAGGAACAAATTAGGGATCCAGTTACCCCAAGTTCACCTTCAAGGTAGTGATGTGAGCATTAGGTTTAAACAGAAACAAATTTGGAGCCAGAGTGTATGTAATTAAGTAGTCCTGGTTAAGGTGGTCCTCCCAACATTTTCTCAGCTCCAGTCCAAGAAGGTGGCTAAGGCAGGTTTGACTGACAGATGCTCTTTAGAGATTAGCATGTGTAGGAATGAGACCCAAAATAAATAGAAAGACACAACTGAGTAGAGGTAACAGGCTTTCATCCTGCCTTCAGTGTCACCATTAAAATAAATCCCAACCAGGTGTGGTGGCACACACCTTTAATCCCAACACTAAGGAAGCAGAGGTAGGAGGAACTCTGAGTTTAAGACCAGCCTGGTCTACAGAGTGAGTTCTCTGACCAGCCAAGACTATATAATGAAACCTTGTCTGAAACAAAACAAAACAAAACAAAACAAAACAAAACAAAACAAAAACCTCCCAAAATAAACCTAAGATAAATTTAATAAAAAGTAAACACCAGGGGCTGGAGAGATGGTTCAGTGGTTAAGAGTACTGACTGCTGTGCCAGAGGTCCTGAGTTCAATTCCCAGCAACCACATGGTGGCTCACAGCCATCTGTAACGGAATCCGATGCCCAATTCTGGTGTGTCTGAAGACAGCTGCAGTGTACTTATATAAATAAATAATAAATAAATCTAAAAGAAAGTAAACACCATTTATACTTCAATGGTCTTGACTTAAAAAAAAAAAGTCCAAACATTTGTTAGAAAAAGTACATCAGTGACATCCCACTGAGGCCACTCTCTGATTGTTAGAACTGGCAGTTTCTCTTTCTTCCCTATGCTGTACAAAGAATTTGAGGCAGCCTAATGCCTTGGAAACTCCTAAGAGGGAGAATCATGCTTTATCTGGAAGGGATGGGAGGCTATGTTTTAAGAACTGCACCACACTCCATGTGGCATTAACAACTCACTCTGGTGGTTTGAATGACAATGGTCCCCCATATGCTCATATATTTGAATGCCTGTTTCCCTGACTGGTGGACTGTTTAGGACACATTTTGAAGGTGTGGCCTTGTTGGAGAAAGTATGTCACTTTCTCAAAAGAGTGGACTTTGTGGTTCCAAAAGCCCACACCAGGCACAGTCTCCCTTTCTCTCTGACTGCAATTTGTAGATTAGGTTCCAGGACCATGGCTCCATATCTACAGCCACACTCCATGCTGCGATGATAACTCTGAAACTGTAAGCAAGCTCCCAATCAAATACTTTTATAAGTTGCCTTGGTCATGGTGTCTCCTCCCAGAAATAGAACAGTGATAACTAAGATACTCACCTAATGAATCTCTTACCCTGAAGGGCAGTTTGTCTTAGCACCTCCCTCTTGAATGCATCTCCTCACTTCTCCCTTCTCAAAAATCTATTGACATTGTTTCTATACCTTAAAACATGTTTATTTTATATAATTATTTCTTTGTGTGCATGTATGTGTTTTTTTGTGTTCTGTGGAATGCATGTGGAAGTCAGAGGTCAGTTTGATGAAGCCCATTCTTTCCTTCCACCATGTGGGTCCAGGGGATCAAACTTGGGGTGTCAGGCTTGGCAGGAAGCATCTCATCCTTCTCACGAGCCTGTTTTTATATTTCTAAGAATCACCTCTGTGGAAGTTACAGTCATTACCAGCTTACAAACAAGATTTTGACAATACTGTCAGCCCTGGTAGTATAGTTCATTTGAGGAGGTGGAGGCAAAAGGTTGTAAGTTCAAGCCCAGCTTGGGCAATTTAGTGAGTGGGACCCTATTGAGCCATAATAAGAAGACAAAGAAATTATGGGTCATGAAAGGGAAAGGAAGCCCTTACCCTGGCTTCTGAATAAGCCTATTGCCAGCAGAGAAGTAAGAAATCCAGTACAATTAGCACATGTTGTAAAGGCCACTAATACAGCATCAACATTCTTACATATATACATATTTCATGTTAAAATAGCAATGACCTGGACTTACAGCCTGAATGTATATGACCTTCATAAGGGCTCTTATTCCTTCTGAAGGTCTGGAAAACTTGGTTTATAGTAAAGATTTTCTACCTTCCTGTAACCCTGTAGCCTTCTCATTTGTAATGCTGTGAGGTCTCCCTCAGAAATCCCCCAGTGATAAGATAGTAATTTCCAATGCTACCAACTGTGGGGAGCTGACAGAAGGCGGCTATCATCCTTGCAGCCATCTTGAGCAATACACCCTGATAAGAGACTTGATTACATTAGCCTACAACAGCTGAGCACACTCTGATAACATCTTGTTTTAGATACCAGGATCTTCCCTTGGGTGTGTGAGACTTAAAGGTGTGACTTAGAGCTGAGACTTAAGGGCATGACTTAGAGATCAGATTTAGAGATAAGACCTAAGGGCGTGACTTAAGGGCGTGACTTAGGAGTGAGACATATAAAAGGCGAGAGGCAGACAGAAGAGTACAGTACAACTTGGAACAGAGAATTAGGTATTTGGAGGAAGAACTTGGAATTAGAGAGTACAACTTGGAGTTAGTTATTAGGCAGTAGGAATTAAGCACTCGGAAGAGAACAGATTATTAGGCATTAGACATTAGGCACTTAGCACTTGGAGAAAGAAATTGGAACTTGGAGGCACTAGGAACTAGGACTAGGAACTCAAGACTTGGGACTTGGACTACGAAGAGAGACTGAAGAATAAACGGGATTGAATCACACTCTGTCTGGTCTCCATTCTTCGAGTCCATCCTCACTCTCTCTCTTGCTGAACCCTGACCCTCGGACTGGAGCAGCTTGGGGCAGTGCGGACTCTAACAGCTTAGCCCCCAAGGCTTTTGGCAATTCGGGTCCAACGCTGACAGAGCGGCCGCAACATTTTTGGTGCCCAACTTGGGGCAGCGCGGTCTGCAACAACCAACACTGTACATCTATCTGACTGTTGTAAGAGTCAGTGAGGTATCTGTAACACACTTGGGGATGTTTTACTTTCTTCTGAGCTCTTCTCTTTCTCCTAAGCCTATATTAAAATACTTTTAATAAGATCTCCAGTTTTTTATAACCTGCTATCCCTGAGATGTTCAGGAATAGGTTCACAGAACCAAAGTCTAAATATTGATGTGAACTGAGTCCGAGTCCCTAAAACTCTAGGGGAACTCCACAGTCCATGAGAGAGAGTGGGGGAGCAATGTCTCTTTCACCTGTTCCCCAATACACTGGCACTATCTTAAAATAGTAACAATACGGCGGGAGCACCAGTGGCAGCTCTGCACCCAACCTCACAAAACCTATATGAAACGGGACTACTAGGAGCTCTAACCTGGGCAGTATCTAAGGTAAGGACTCAGCAGCGTTCGCCCCAAACAGGGAGTAACTGGGGCACACAGAGACCCAGGAATTCACTCCTGGCCCGGGGCATTCAGCAGATCCTCGGAGGTAGCTCTGCACCCAATCTCACAGAACCCATAGGAAGCCGGCTCTCAGGAGCTTTAACCCGGGCAGTGTCTTAGGTAAGGAGGCAGCAACACTCACACCTAGTGGAGGGTGGCTGGGGCCCACCAGGACCCAGGGATTCACTCCTGGGCAGGAGTGCCGGTTCCTTCCTATTTGGGCCCGAGCGTGCAGAACGGATCCTCTGTACCCAACCTTGAAAAACCCAGAGGTGGTAGAGCAAACAGGAGTTCTAACCTGGGCAGTGTCTCAGGTCGGGAGACAGCAGTGCTCTACCCAAACAGGGAGTAACCAGGACCCACAGGGACCCAGGAATTCACTCCTGGCCCAGAGCACTGGTTCCTTGCTGTTTCTGCTTGTTAACTGAGCAGATCTTGGACCTCAGCTCTAACCCCAGCAGTAACACCAATCCCAAACAGTTCTGACACAACCAAGATAATAGGAAAAACAAGGCTCCAGTCAGAGACTGCTCAGGTAACACCAAGGAGATCCAGATGGCTAAAGTTAGGCGCAAGAACACAAGCATTAACAACCCAGGGTACTTGGGTTCATTAGAACCTAGTTCTCCCACCTTAGAAAGTCCTGAATTACCTATATCACCAGGAAAGCAAGAGTTAGATCTAAAATCACTTCTAATGAAGATGATAGAAAATTTTAAGAAGGACATAAATAACACCCTCAAAGAAATGGAGGAGAAAACAGATAAACAGGTGAAAGCCCTTAAAGAGGAAACACAAAAAACCCTTAAAGAATTACAAGAGAACACAACCAAACAGGTGAAGGAATTTAACAAAACCATCCAGGATATAAAAATGGAAGTAGAGACAATTAAGAAATTACAAAGGGAGACTACCAGGGATGTAGAAAACCTGGGAAAGAAATCAGGAGTCATAGATGCAAGCATCACCAACAGAATACAAGAGATAGAAGAGAGAATCTCAGGTGCAGAAGATAACATAGAAAATATTAACACAACTGTCAAGGAAAACACAAAATGCAAAAAGTTCTTAACACAAAACATCCAGGAAATTCAGGACACAATGAGAAGACCAAACCTAAGGATAATAGGTATAGAAGAAAGTGAGGATTCCCATCTTAAAGGGCCAATAAATATTTTCAACAAAATTATAGAAGAAAACTTCCCTAATCTAAAGAATGAGATGCCCATAATCATACAAGAAGCCTACAGAACGCCAAATAGACTAGACCAGAAAAGAAATACTTCCCGCCACATAATAATCAAAACACAAAATGCACATAACAAAGAAAGAATTTTAAAAGCTGTAAGAGAAAAAGGACAAGTCACGTATAAAGGCAGACCTATAAGAATTACACCAGACTTTTCACCAGAGACTTTAAAAGCTAGAAGATCATGGACAGATGTCATACAGACCTTAAGAGAACATAAATGCCAGCCCAGGATACTATACCCAGCAAAACTCTCAATTATCATAGATGGAGAAACCAAGATATTTCATGATAAAACCAAATTTACAAAATATCTTTCTACAAACCCAGCACTACAAAGAATAATAGCAGGAAAGCACTAATACAAGGAGAACAATTATGCCCCAGAAAGAGCAAGAAAGTAAGCCTCTTTCAATAAACCAAAAAGAAAATAACCATACAAACAACACCTCCACTGTTAATGAAATAACAGGAAGCAACAATGTCCTCTCCTTAATATCTCTTAACATCAATGGTCTTAATTCCCCAATAAAAAGACATAGGCTAACGGGCTGGATACGCAAACAGGACCCAACATTTTGCTGCATACAGGAAACCCACCTCAGTAACAAAGACAGACACTACCTTAGAGTAAAAGACTGGTAAACAATATTTCAAGCAAATGGTCCTAAGAAAAAAGCTGGAGTAGCCATTCTAATATTGAATAAAATCAACTTTCAACTTAAAGACATCAAAAAGGATAAGGAAGGACATTTCATACTTGTTAAAGGAAAAGTCAATCAACATGAACTCTCAATATTGAACATTTATGCGCCAAATACAAGAGCACTCACTTTCATAAAAGAAACCCTACTAAAGCTCAAAGTACACATTGCACCTCACACAATAATTGTGGGAGACTTCAATACCCCACTCTCAGCAATGGATAGATCAATGAATCAGAAACTAAACAGAGATACAGTTAAACTAACAGAAGTTATGAACCAAATGGACTTAACAGACATTTATAGAACATTTCACCCTAAAACAAAAGAATATACCTTTTTTTCAGCACCTCATGGTACCTTCTCCAAAATAGACCATATAATTGGTCACACAACGGGCCTCAACAGATATAAAAAAATTGAAATAATTCCCTGCATCCTATCAGATCACCATGGTCTAAGGCTGGTTTTCAATAATGACAAAGACAAGAAAAAGCCCACACTCACATGGAAATTGAATCAAAGTTTGTAGTGAGTTGAGGTGTCCTTCTACATGGTTGTAGGTCATATTTGCTTTCAGATTGTGAAGTGTTGGTTGGTCTGTTGAACAATTTGAAAAACTGAATTCCTTTTTGAGAATTTCATATATGAACACTAACTTTCCCCCTTCTCTCCTTCCTCCCACTCTTCCCAACCCCCTCCATACCTTTTGAATGCATTTTATTGTTTGATTATCTTTTATATGTGTATGTATATATGTATGCATTTAAAAAAAAAGAGAGAACTAAAAAAAAAATGTAGGATCGGAAGGGGCCTTCAATTCTCACTAAGTATGACTTTTCAATTATTTGTTAGCATAGAAAATTTCTGCATTTTTCTTTCCCGTGTGTTTCATTTACAACCAAATCTAATATTAAAATAACTAATAAGTAAGACAAAGACTGAATATTTTGGCATGCATTGAAACTCAGCAAATATATACATGTGAAGCAGTATTTTAAGTTTTGAAGTGCATGAAAGCTCTGTGAAAGTAAAGGCTTGGTTATTGTTGTATCTAGAATATATTTCTCAAATATTCTTAATCTTGTATTTCAGAATGAAATCATATAGTACAAATTCAACTCATTTTTATTTGAAGGGCATTGGATATTAAGGGTTTATCTATTTGCCAAAGAGATCAGCAAAAAATTGACTATCAGCAATAGTTTTTATTAAGAGAGGCCAGAACCACCTCATTTTTATTTCTCAATGGAAATTCCTAAAGTTAATGGTTTACTTTTAGTTTCTCAAAAAGGTAACAGCACTGTGATGTTCAAGCTTACTTCTGGAATCCTCTAATAGAAAAATGAAGTAAAAATTTCTGGTTTCATTGGTGGTTCAATTGTGTCATGTAATGTTTTTCTGGAAAATATGCTTTGAGAGGATGTTTTTTTACTAAAGTAGACATGTGGTGGATGTTATGCTGAGAATAGACGTGGTGTTTTTTGGGGAAGCTGCTGCAGAAAGGACATGTGATACTTTGCTAAAGCGAAAGTTTGAGAAAACATATGATGTTTGCAAAGGATATAAATACAATCCAACAGACCGTACATGATGGTGTGTTGTACTGGTTCGCTTTGCCACTTTTGCTAGTCATCATTAGGCTTTGCTGACCCTAGTCGTAGCTGAAGATGCTGTATGGTTTTGGTATGCCTTGCCACTCTTTGCTGATTATTGTTTGTTGTGACTTCAGAGAGAGAACTACAACGAAGAACATCTTCTTATGTTATGGCAGAGTCTTCCTTAGTTTCCTCTGGATTAAACTGCCACTGCTGATTCATGAATGGTGATTCTGAGTGGAGAAAGCTAGGGATGCTGAATCTGACTGGACTGATGATATCCTGGCAAGGCAGATTGTATTAGCATCAAAAACTCATCCTAAATAGGTCCACATCATCCTTTGCCATAATAACCTTTTTTCTTTTTCTACTACCTCTGGTGGGTGGTCAGCTAGAAGAGAGGTTAAAGCATTTAAGTGTGGAGCGCCACTGCTGCAACCCTAAAATGGCGCCTGCCAGGCTAGTTCTTTGGAGTAAACAAGTCCTTATATGGTATGGAGACTGTGCTTGCTGGTAGCCTGATCAGTCGTCACTACCTCTTAGCCTATGATAGTGTGAAGCGTGGTATGGGCATATGGGCAGTCCCATGAAGAGCATTTAAGCAGCGCTCGAGGGGTAGTAGGGGGCACACCCTTGTTTCCAGATGTAACAAAAGACCTGAGTAAACTGTCTCTGGAAGGAACTGGTGTGCTAGTATTTCTTCCCGCTGGTCAGGGTGATCGGCACAGCACACTTCGTGGCCCGTACGGGGAGCACCTCTTTTTCCAGTGCTCCCGAAATTCAAGAACCAGAGGCAGACAGGGCGATCGATCGGCAAGTGGTCGATAAGTGAGACCCTTCATTGAAAGATCTCGGAAGGAGACAATATTGTTTAAGGCCCTCGGTAGGAGGCAACATTGTTTAAGGTCCTCGGTAGGAGGCAAGCAAAAGTGAAAGTAAGGCAGCTGGTAGGTAATATTCGGGAGGTGTCTCTCCTGCAATAGTTGCTTTAGTGGTCTTGCTAACAGTTTTTGTGACCCTGATGGAGTGTTTGTGCCTTAATTGTCATCGTCCAGGGCGTGAGTGTGGCTGCTGACCATGGGAACCTCTCCGTCCTGCCCGATGCAGCTGGCTCTTCATGAGCTCCTTGCCACCAAAGGGCTGAAATTTAAAGATAAAGTCCTGACTCGGTTCTTCAATGAAGTAGACGCTGTTGCCCCTTGGTTTGCTGTGTCAGGATGCATTACACTAACCAGTTGGGACAAGTTAGGGAGAGATCTAGATTTGGCATGGGAAAAGGGCACATTGCATGATAAGAAAGGAAAGATAGGGATCAGGGGCCTTGGAAAAGACCTTCAAGGTAGAACACGGCCTTTAGAGGCTGTGCCAAAGTGTGACAGAAAAGGTTTGGGTTTTTCCTAGGGGCCGCTGTGGAAGGAATTCCCATAACGTGGAAGACAGAGGACTCAGTATGGGTTCCTCAGTGGCCACTTTCCTCTGAAAAGTTGCAGGCAGCTCAATGGCTAGTTCAAGAACAGCTGTCTTTGGGTCATATTAGGCCATCTGTGTCTCCTTGGAATACACCATATTTGTCATAAAGAAAAAATCAAGCTAAGATTCAGAATTTAAAAATTGTGCCACAAAAGCTTGAGATTAGAAAAGATAGATTGAAAACCCTTAACGATTTTCAGAAATTATTGGGAGACATTAATTGGATACGAGGTTATTTGAATTTACCAAACTGTGAATTAAAGCCCCTATATAATATATTAGTTGGGGATTCTGCATTGGATTCGCCCCGTCAATTGATGCCAGAAGCCTGATTAGCCCTAAATAAGGTGGAGAAAAAAATTGCAGGGTGCCTTTCTTCAGAGATGTATAGAAGGAAAGTCAATTATTTTATGTATTTTGGCGACGTATTCACAACCTTCTGGTGTTTTGTGGCAGGATGGCCCATTGTTGTGGATTTATCCAAGGGTATCCCCAGGTAAATCCCTAGAGTATTATCCTACTGCAGTAGCCACACTAGCCATGCAAGGAATACAACAATGTTTACAATATTTTGGCTTGCCACCGATGAGTATTATAATACCTTATTTGGCTCAGCAAGTGAAGGTGTTATGTGGATCAGTGGATGACTGGGCTATATTATAATGTAGTTTTGAAGGCGTCCTTGATAATCATTATCCCAAACATCCTTTATTATCATTTTTTAGGGAGCATCCGGTAGTCTTTCAAAAAATTACTGCTAATGAGCCTGTTAAAGGAGCTCTTAATATTTTTACTGATGGGTCCAAGATCGGATGTAGTGCCTATATGGTGGAGGGACAGAAGCCAGTTCTATGCCAATTTAATATTAGTTCTCCTCAAGTGATAGAATTGAAAATAGTGATTGAAGTGTTTGAAAAATGTAATTTTGCGTTTAATTTGATTTCAGACTCTCATTATGTAGTTAACGCAGTAAGAATTTTGGAGTTGGCAGGTCCTATAAAGAACACCAGTACGGTGTGTGCATTATTAAAAAGGTTGCAGAATATTATTTGGCATAGACAAGAGCGCTTTCATATTCAGCATGTTCGTGCCCATATAGGCTTGCCAGGACCATTAAGTGAGGGCAACGCTCTGGTTGATCAATGGACAAGGATGGAATATGCCTTCTTGAGCTCTGCTTTAGAGCAAGCAGCTCAATTTCATCAGAACTTTCATATTAATGCTAAGACTTTACAACAAAAGTTCAACTTGTCCCCTGCAGATGCGCGACAAATAGTGTTGAATTGCCCTCAATGTGTGGTATTTCTTCACCCACCTAGTATTGGGGTTAATCCCAGAGGACTACTGCCATTGAAAATATGGCAAATGGATATGACTCATATTGCTGAGTTTGGTACTCTCCGATACGTACATGTTTCGGTGGATACCTGCTCAGGCATTACTCATGCTACACCTTTGAGTGGTGAAAAAGCATGCAATGTCATAGGTCATTGCTTAGAAGCCTGGGCTGCCTGGGGTAAACCCCAACAGCTAAAGACTGATAATGGACCTGCCTATACAGCACAACAATTTAAGTCCTTTTGTGCTCAAATGGATGTTCAAATTAATCATGGATTACCCTACAATCCTCAAGGCCAAGGAATCGTGGAACGTGCACATCACACTCTTAAAGAGGTTTTACAAAAACAAAAAGAGGGAATTGGATATGGCCGCACCCCAAAAGAAAGAATATCCTTTGCCTTATTTACCTTAAATTTTTTAAATTTGGATACTTCAGGCTGTTCAGCAGTGGATAGACATTACAATGTCTCTGGAAGTTCTCAAGGGTTTGTAAAATGGAAAGATGTTTTGACGGGCATTTGGCATGGCCCGGATCCTGTATTAACGTGGGCAAGAGGGTCTGTTTGTGTGTTTCCGCAGAATCGACAGGATCCCGTGTGGGTGCCGGAGCGGTTGGTGAGAAAGGTCAACAATGAAGATCCTGTGGCTAATCCGGTTCCTGGTGATCTTGAGGACACCCCCAGTAGTAATAGAGCAGAGATGGGGGGTTCTGTCAGCCTTCCCAATTCCTATGCCCGTGGGACATGATGCCCAAGTTTTTCCCTGCTTTTTTTGTTAGTAATAAGAGCATGGATTTACCTTTTTGCTTAGGAAGATAGAATTAACTAGTATAGGATATGAAAAGAATTTTAGTTTATTGGGTAATTTGTGTTTTGTTAGGGTAAGGAATATTAGTGATAAGAGTGATTATATTAAGATGTACAATCAAACAGCTGCCTGATTTGACTTACCTGAAGGCCCATTGAAAGATACCTATTATTTAAAGGGCACCTGGTTGAAAGGGTGGACTTATGATCCTAAAGCAAAGGATTGATTTGGTGCAGGAGCAAGTGGTTACTTTATGGCAATTAGCTCAATCAGGATGTGAATGGAAAACACCGGGACTGTGCATCACTTCAGTACCTTATCACAATATGTCCTAATTTGTCTAACACATTATTTGAGTATCTTATAGGAAATTGGTCCCGTGGTTTTGATACACTGATGCAAGAACTTTGAGTGGCGATTATAACTGTCAACTCTACCCGAGTAGATCCGTCTACAGCGGAGGGCTTGTCATCCTGGATTCTACAAGCAGCTCATCGCCCGAAGGAGTGGGCAGGGTTAGGAGTGCTAGCTTTGGTTCTAGTGGGTGCCTGTGTGCTCTTCCTTCTTTGCATCTGTCGGATGGCAAGAGATCAAAGACACGAAAGGGCACTAGTAGTACATGCCTTCTAAGCCATTGAGGCTGGTGTATCTCCTCAAGCATGGTTGACGGCATTGAAGCGGTAGCCATAAGTTACCCCATAAGATATTCTTCGATCCAGACAGCCCTTGCACCCCCAGAGACCTTAACGTCTCATTGCACGAGGGATGGGTGTCTGGTCAATCTTGTGGAGCTCAGCTCTTGCACCTGGCGGGCTTTGCCCATTGCACCCAGGAGAGTGAGTACCGCTATTTTAAGCCTGTCTGCCCTTGATCGTGAGATCCTACGTAATGGAACTCGCTTGATCGAGCAGTAACTGCTTACTTTGCTAATAAAATAAACAGGGGGGAACTATGGAGCGCCGCTGCTGCAACCCTAAAATGGCGCCTGCCAGGCTTGTCCTTTGGAGTAAACAAGTCTTTATATGGTATGGAGACTGTGCTTGCTGGTAGCCTGATCAGTCGTCACGACCTCTTAGCCTATGATAGTGTGAAGCGTGGTATGGGCATATGGGCAGTCCCACGAAGAGCATTTAAGCAGCGCTCGAGGGGTAGTAGGGGGCACACCCTTGTTTCCAGATGTAACAAAAGACTTGAGTAAACTGTCTCTGGAAGGAAAAAAAGAAAAAAAGAAAATAGATCATAAAAAAAAAAAAGAAAGAAAGAAAGAAACTAGTTAGCCCTAAAATACACCTTACTTGTGAAGTGTGAGTTAAGACGGTTTTTTTGGTTTTGGTAGAAACCGTGTATTAGCCGGACTAGCAGTGTTCTTAGTTTTGGTTTCTGTGTTCAATAAAATACCTGTATCAAAGCTAAAATGCAAGACAAAAAAAAAAAAAAAGTAACAATAAGGTTGAGGACATAGATCAGTGGGTAGACTATGTGGTTCAGCATGTGCGAGTCCCTAGGGACAAACATTAGGAGCACACATAAGTACAGTTCTTAAACATCTGCCCACTTTCGACCTCATAGCTGAAAAACTTGATTTCTATGATGCTTCAACACGTTTCTCTTATTATGAATGCGTAACACATCTTCCCATATAAATGACAGCCAAGAACTCCAAGAGAATGTTCAGGACTCCAAGCAATTGTGGTAGAGAACCATTTCCTTCCTCTAGCTATAGAACCTACAGCGGAGAGCTGAAGCCCATGCCTCAGCAAACCGATATCACTAACTGAAAAACAGGTTTGTGCCAAGAGATGAGAACACAAGCCTTCTCACATCCTGACCCATGCTCTGGTACAGCAACACAAGCATGGCTATTCTTTACGATTAGGGGTACGTTTGGGACTGATGGATGCATTCACTGTATTATTTTATGTACTTTGATACTTTGACATTTGAGGGCCTTCGTGATCCTGCATACACTACCAGACCAGAACCAGTTAACTTCTAAGGATGGGAGAGCTCATCTTTATGTGCAAACAAACCAACCCAACCCAGTCCTTAGACTATAGATGGCTGTTCAGGTGTCCTTATCACTCCACGGCCCAGCACTGGATAAACTTGTAACAGTCCTTGAGTCAACTGAGATTATTCAAACTACTTGATGTCAGGCTTCATGTCATGCCTTAGCTTTGCTTGTGAAAATAAAAACAAAAACTTTTGTTCACATGCTCTGACTTCCTCTTTCTGATCCACCTGCCATACTCCATTAAGTACCCTCTCCCACTTGGCATTTGTGACTATAGAAATGTCTTCCTTCATCAATCAGAAAGAGAATTTCTGAAAAGAAGCTGACATGACAAAGGCTGATTGATGACTTTCATGATGTGGAGAAGTTTGAGTGCTACAAGTTCCAGAGTCAAATTATCTTGGAAAATATTTACCCCTTCAATACCCATTTATTACTCTCCTCTGGTGTGACCTTTCTGATCATTAGGTAGATCTTTGAAATGTACAGATGGGCAGAACCTTAGTTTCCATGAACAAAGGGGCAAAGGATTCCATCAGATAACAACTGAGGCTGTAGCTGAGATTTATCTACTTCACTGTAAACCGTCTTTCTAATATTTCCACCAATGCATTTGAAAAGTGTCTCGATTATCTTTTACCTATGACTATAAAAAGTTCACAAGACTGTTACTACATTGGAACATGGGATTTGAGGAAACCTGAGTCTGTGTTCTTAGAATATGGATAGTCATATTTGGCTCTAAAATAAACTATCTTTTATGCCCTTTGAGATGAGCATTATGTGGTTTTCATTGTCTTATTTCCATATCAGCATCCCCTAAATACCTGATTCAGTCAAATCCCAGGCACCTTAAAAAGCAAGATAGCTGAGTCCAATCATAGCTCTCACCCCTCATCTATGAAAGTTTATTTTTGCAGCAGATGAAGACTATTACCGAGATCAACGATTGGTCAAAATTAGAAAGGCTAAGTGACTATGGGGAAACTAATCAGAAATGGCACATCTATAACACAAGTACACACAAGATATTACACAGGTAATAGCTCAGAAGATGGAGCATAAGAATAGTAAGAGCCAAAGAACCAGGATGCTGCTGGGATATAGTGTCTTCTAGATATGACAAACAAGATGCACCCAAGAAGTCTTAACAATATGGTCACCTAAACAATATTCACATAATGACAATGCCAGTTAACATAGCAACCTAGAATGGAGAAGTTTCACAAATACCAACCCATTGATGATAAGCTGCTGGCAATCAATGGCTGTGGAGATGAGCAAAATCTGATTTCTCCAGGAACCAGCCCCCTCATTGGCTATCCAATCCAAAGTGGTCAGCCTTAGACAGATGTGCATACGAGCAGCACTAAATGGATCCAGTAAGGTGTGTGTGTGTGTGTATTCATGCACATGCATGTGTGTGTATTAATTAATAATTAAAGAAGAAACAATTTCCTTAGTGGTAGTGAAATTTTGCAGGAATCGGAGAGGAGAGGGATAGAAATGATGTAAATACAGTACTCATGTAGGACATTCTCAAAAAATAAAATATATATATATAAATTTAACTGTATAAAACAAGAATGCTGAGTGAGGAATCTACTCTTGACAGGCATTTAGTAAACCTTTAGCATTTAAACTTCTAAGGTGGGCAGAACAGCCATGTAGAGCGCTGGCTTTTGTTTAAAGAGGACTCTGCAGCAGGCAGTCTTGGGAAAGCTCTAAGCAGAAAAGCCAAGAGAGAAGCAGCTCCCAGAAAGTCAGTACCGAGACTGTGAGGACTGGCTTCATATTCTGTATTGACCAAAGGGAGGTGGAACTCTAACTCAGCCTATGCTCTGTGGTTTACAGCCTCTCTGCTAATTTCTAATGAGTACCAGGGGGCACCATCTCATATCCAACTATTCAAAGGGAGTGGCTTTATCTACATCTTGCTGAGATGGTGTCTAGACTAGTGAGCACACTCACTGGTGCTCTCCAGAGCCTCAAACTGTATTAGCATTTATACTACCAGTTCCTTTGACTCACCTTTATTTGTATGGAATTCTGATGGCTTCACAGTTGGTTTAGCTAGAAGGTCATTGGGAGGGACCCAAGAGAAGACACTTATTTAAGATAGAGTTGGGAAAATGGGGAGATAATTTGGTAATAGACAAAGAAGTCCACAGAGTATCCAGGTAGCTAAGATGGTAAAGTAAATCCATCCCAGTATCTAGCAGACATTTAAGTTAGTTTGCTAAATCATCATCTTCTCTTTGTATTCGGTGCTTTATTTCATGACTGGGATTTCAAAAATGTAAAACCTTAGTTTTGCAGACTTAGGAGCTTCCAGGATAAGGGCATGGACAGATAGAATTGAAAGCTATAGTACTCTATCACAAAGACAGAGGGCTGGGACCAGTGAATCCACCAATCATGGCTTTCCTTCAGACATAGATGAGCTATGACTATATCGTTGACTGAGCCTTTCCCTTGTATAGAAGTGAAATTTCTTATCTCCTCTTATGAGGAGATGAATGAACATGACTTGAAAGATCATCAAGCTCCATTCCACTGTGGTAAGAGAAACAAGTTCTTATCTTTATTTTATTTTATTTTATTTTATTTTATTTTATTTTATTTTATTGCCACTAAGTATCACTAGAAAGCCTGGAACTGAAAAGAGATCAAGGTGCATGTGCCTTCTGAGTGCTGAGTCTTAAAGTGTGAACCAACCATAAAATCTGGCCAAATGATTTCTAATCAACTTTGAACTGAACAAGAAACTCTCCCTGGCTGGCTTTCGAAGTACTGGAAGGTGCTTTGTACACTGATGTGGGAGGAAAGACCTGACTAATGATCTTACCTAGCACTCGGCCACACTTCCTACAGTTCTGATATTCTAAGCAACAGAAGGACAAGAGTAGCAAGATGTAGGTATACCACATGAAAGCCTGGTGCGCAGCGAGTCCAGAAAAGGACTCATCATGTGGGTTCTGGGAATCAAATCTGTGTCCTCTGAAAAGCAGCCAGCACCCTTAATCACCAAGCTATCCCTCCAGTCCTGCACCTACATTTATATTAATATATTTGTGCTACTCTAAACTTGGGTCAAACAAGCTTCTTATCAGTACACTGACGTGGAAACTTCTTTGGAAAGTTAGTTATGTCTGTGATGTTTTGCTGGGGCACACAGGTAAAAGGATATCTTGCTAAAGCAAACACATGAAAGACTGTTTTCCTGAAGCAGACACAGGTGAAAAGGATGTTTAGATATAGCAAATCCATGAAAAGACCCAGGGGGAAGGAGTATAAATATGACCGTACAGACAGTGGGAGATGAGCACTGAGCTTTGGTTTTCGCCACCTCATTATTCTTCACTAACAACAGCCATGTATTAGTTTGCCTTACATAGTATTGTTGAGCTCAACTTGGTTTTTTTTTCCTCATTTCTACTCATTTTTTAAAATTTTATTTACATTTCAGATGCCATCCCCTTTCTCCATTTTCCCTCCCTAGAGAAAACCCCTATCCCATGCCCCCTTTTCCTTTTTGCTTTTATACAATTTTTTTTTAATGTCAGTCAAAGGCTTTATAAGTTTGGTAATGATCAATCAGAAGTGTAACCCAATACCCAACCTAGATATATAAACTGTCATTGACTGGTGGAGACACGTGAACATCTGCCTCCCTGCCCCCATCTCTTTCTCTCTCTTTCTCTCTCTCATCACCTTGCTTCTCCTCTTCTTCGTCTTCTCCTCTCCTTACTCCATCTTTTCCTCTCGGTGCTCCTTCCCCCTTAGCTCCTCCTACACATCACCCTTCCTGTTAAAATAAAACTTTTCTCTCAAAATACAATTAGAGCGTAACTATTCCTATTTGTACCAGTGAGGTACAAGATAGTCCTAATACCCAGTCCATCATTTTGTCGACTAACCAGAACCTCTGTCGTCTCTCCTAACTAAAACATTTAGTTTGAACCTGGCTGTTTTTCTTTGCTTTAGAATGAATGTCAGCTGAAAACCCTCCACTCAGATCTTTTCTCTCAAAGTAAATAGCCAGGATTGGCTATGAGACTATAGGTCCTCAACTCCATCAGAAATCCAGAATGACTGATTAACTGAAATTATGGGAAGCACAAAGCATAGCTTCTAAAACTTAGCCAATTTATAGAGACCGCTGAACACCTGGACAGCCCCTATACTACAGAGCATTGGAGCATCAAATCTTCAGGAGCTCAACTTGTGATCACACTGCCATTGAGAGAAACTTGCCCAAGAACTGCTTGTGAGTTTTCTGCAGCAGCTTGCCACCTTCATGGCCTTGCCTTAGGCGGGTTGGCAAGCCTGGTGGTTTCTTCAGGCTTGAACTGCAGTTGCTGGTTCATGCCTGGTGTCTGCTTGCTTAAAGAACTAGACTGTAGCTGCCGGTTCCTGATGGGTGTCTGTCTGCCTAGAGAATTGACCTGCAGCTGCTGAATCGTGTTTGGTGTTTGCTATAGAAGTGAACTGCTGCCAAAGAAGATTCAGATTGTCCCCCCATCCCCGACAAGAACTATTGCTGAACAGGTCCACTTCCTCCATATCCTAATAAATTTTCTCTTCCACTACCTCTGCTTCATGGTGGTCTAGAGGAGAGGTTGAACCATTATTAAAAGAAGGTTTCAAAAAATTTATGCCTTCAGTACACAGTGGTTAGTGCATTACTGTTCAAAGTGGTAAGAATAAATGCCTATGGGTGCTTGGGTATAGAAGGTATATATACCTGTTATTAACCCCTTGCCTACACAATCACCTTAAGGCTTAGGGAACACCATGGAAGAAGAGTAGAAGAAAGGCTGAAGACGGGACGCATGTTATGAAATGTTATTCTCTGGACATGACATGGTTATCGCACACATAAACTCAGAGCAGTTGTGATTATCTGCATAAAATCAATCCAATATACATCTAACATGAAGAAGGGCTGTCAAGGTCCCACACTGACTGAGGATTTTATTGGAAGTTGATGCTTGTTAGGGGGCATAAAGGTGTTCATTACAATTGTGTCCTCTGGTAGGTTCCCAATGCATTTGCGGGTGACTCCACACCAGTGAGCACTAATTAGACTTAGAGGATTAAAAAATAATTAAAAGTATAAAAAGAAGACAGAAAGCTTGGAGGGAGGTATAACAAGGGTACTGTGCTGAGGGAGAGCCACAGAGAGGGGGGTGAGTATGAGCAGGATACATTGTATACACATATGAAATTTTCAAAAAATAAATGCAAACTTAAATTTAAAAACATGTTTTTGTCAACCCAGTCCTGATCTAAGGACGGAACATAGGACTTTAGGCTTCTAAATTGAGCTAAATTCCCAATGCCATATTTTTGTCTTCTTAAATTTAAAAAAAAAAAAAAGCACAGCATAGGAGACAAATGGCACATGTCTATAGTTCTAGCACTCTGACACGAGAGGGTTGTGAGTTGGAGACCAGCCCAAGCTTCATAGTGAACCCTGATCTTAAGCAGTAAGCTCAGAACATACAAATAATTATAAATGACACAGTATATTTGCAAAGGATCTGTGTCTTAACCATGAGCTTGACCAACCTCCAAGACATGTACAGCGAATTATAACTGAAGTCATTCATAGTATCAGGATAGGCCCAAGGTGGCTCTGCACATTAATTAAAGAGAAAGGAGTTGGAAAAAACCAGTAGCCTTTAATGAGAGGCACACAGTACACTGAGGCACAGAGTAATTTCCTATCCAATGCCTGTCTAACTTTTCTATGGATTTCACTACTAACAAATACTCATGGCATATTCTTACATACACACTACACCACACATCCCCCACCCCTACACTATACACACCACCCAAACACATATGTATCACATATATATACACCACACACACAAAATACATGACATATACAACTACACCACACACACACACACACACACACACACACACCACCACCACCACCACCACCACCACCACCACCACCACCACCACCACCACCACCACCACCACCACCAC
>JADRCG010009316.1:170407-192649 GCA_019844195.1 Rhabdomys dilectus
ACCACCACCACCACCACCACCACCACCACCACCACCACCACCACCACACATCTGGCTCTGATCCTCACCTCACTTCAATAAGTTATGCAAAGACTTACCTGCTGGGATTTTTACTTCTGTTGGTCGAAGTATTGAAAGAAAGACTCTGGGTTGTCCCATAGAAGTTTTAGATGTTTCTAACTGTCTGCTCCCTTGAAAAGAAAACTTGTAGCAGTGAAATGTAATTAACTTTTTTTTTTTTTCCCTGAAAAAAAAAAAAAGACTTTAGGCTCCCTTGAAATAAGAAAGGCCATTGCTAAAATTACCTGGTGAGTCTGTTGTTTTCTCAACAGTATAAAGATCATCTGCGTAAGGCAAGCAGACATGAAGTAGGCATTCCAATAAAAACCAGAATAAAAACATAGAAGAACTCCAAACCCTGTGATTCATTTTACCATCATCAGTTCTTTTTCATACACAAGAAAGAAAGACCTATCTAACAGCCCAGCGGCTGGCGCAGCGGAATGTTTGAGTTCTGAGTTAGAGCCCCCAGTGTGAGGTCAGCTTATCCTAACTGCCCTGGAATTCCCTCACAGAACTTGGGCAGCCAAGGTGACTGAAATAAGCCAGGTGTCCTAACTGTGAGGCAGACAGGAATGAGAACAGGTTCAAGCCTTCAGGGAAAATGCAGATTAGAAAGAAGGCAGGCAGGAATCTTGATTCAGTGTGGTATGTGAAGAGAAAGGGACAGAAGGTAGCAAGACAGGAAACCATCTGGACAAAGTCAAAACTCTGCATCTCAATGTCTGATGTCAAAGTGGTCTTCAGATCTCTAATGCCTTTTTCATCTTTGTTGACTGCAACAAACTTCTTTCTCCTGGTGATTCAAAGTTGGAGTCATTCAAAAACCAGATATATAAAAGAGATCTCAGTAAGAGTTTTATCTGGGATCAAACAAGGCTTGGATGAACACCTTCCTTTTGTTACACAGTTGGCTTATTATTAATTGATCCCTCTAAAAGAGTTTTAATACAAGCCCTTGCTCTCATACAACGAGCTTTAAAATTTTACAGAGTGCTTGTTGCTCCAAAAACATCCAAAGACAATATTTTTTCAATATCTTAGACATCAGTTATATTCCTAAATAAATTGTGACACAAAAATTCAAAAAAGAAGAGATAGTTTACTTATTTTAAATTATTTTCAAAAGTTTCTAGGAGATGCTAATTGGCTAAGATCTTATTTTAAGCTCTCCACAAAAGAATTTAAACCTCTGTTTAATGTTCTCAAGAGAGAGACAAACCCTAATTTTTTTCTACAATTGGCTGATAAAACAAAAATAATTTTGCAGAAAATAGAAAAAGCTATTATTGATAGATATATTATATAGATTGATTGGTTGTTGGCTGTTTTATAACAGTCCTTTGATAAAAAAAGATTATTAATATAGATTTATATTTCTTTATTTCCCAAAGAAGTTCTAACATCCTGTTTTAAAGCTGTAAGCTGTTGCTGTGTTAATATAAAATGATAGGTTAAAGATCGCAGAGGTATCTTAAGAAAGGACTTAATGAAATATTCCTTATTCTAAATAATAATATAATTGGTTATTAAAAAATACTGATATTTGGCCTAATACATGATCAATTTGTTACAGCTTCTCTCTATACATGCTCTTGTATTTATACATATAGCCCATAAAAGGTGTGTTTACTGTATTAATAGACAGCTCATTTAATGAGGAGACAATATACATAATTAGATTACATATTTACTCTCTTGAGTTTCCCCTGCTTCAGCAAAGATAATTGAACTTCGTGCTGTAGCCACTATTTAAAATACAACAACAACAAAAAAATAAGCTTTCAATTGGTATACTTATGGTCAGTATATGGCTTACGGTTTATAATTGCTTAAAATTGTTTCTTTTCTAGATCTTGCTAATTTTCAAAGTTTACAAATACAGCTCAATTTAAGAAACATGTTCTTTTTCTTAATTTTTAAAGACATTTAAGAGCTCATACTAGATTGCCTGAGTCCCAGAAAAATGCCATAACAAATTTGTATATCAGGTAGATTACAGACCTTACAAAAACAATTGACCATACAATTTTATCCTTTACATTGGGGTTACTATATAATAAAAGTCTGTGTATCTAGATTACTGTGTCACTGTAGCTGATCTGCCTTTTGTGATCCCTGAGACCAAAAGCTGCAGTTTTTTCGCACTTAGCACCTCATTCTAAAAACAGTCAGAGATTAAGTAAACAGCTTTTGTTTTGTCTTGACAAAAACTGCTGGGCTCTAACTTATGCCTGCTAGTCTGAGGCCACTTAAAAGTTACTAAAGAGTTTATTATTAGGTGTTAATAAAAGGTTTTATATGAAAGCCATCTAAAGAAAAAATACAAAGACAACTTCCTTTTTATTTGAGAAAAGGAAAAAAGTTCTATTTTATATTCTAAGTGGAAAAAGACAGAGTTCTGTTTTTCTCTCCATTATGTTTGTCCTCGTATCCTTTTGAACTCAGTATTCATATATTTTTTAGAGTGTATGATCACACGTTATAAAGTTTGTTACAAGCTTATACCAAAAATTAAACTGAGATAAAGGATTATAATGAAAAGTGTTTATATGCATATTTGTTGAAAGTGATTGTGTGGCTAGATATCCATCACCTGCCTGGTTCCACAGGTTCACTGGGGGTTTGGAACTACAACTGGGTTATCAGTGAAGATTTGTATAGATAAGCCCAGACAATATTTTATTTTCTATCCTAACACCTACAGTAAATTATTGGTCCCCTTTTTTATTAATCTTTGGCAAATTGTTTTCTAACCTCCTAGAATGTGCCCAAGGTGGGGAAAAAAAGTCTGGTTATTATCTAAAAACGGTAAATTGATATTATTTGGGAGACTGACAAAATTTTTATTACAGACTTGACTATCAGAAAAAGGCCTAGTAACAGTCTCATTATAAAAGAGCTTAACAATGATGAATATAATTTTAAATTTTTTATAAAGATTTATTAAGACTTAAAAAGTCATCTATTTGTCTATATAACATTACCACAAGATAGTACATCTTTGTGGATCTGTGTTTAATAATAACAGCTTGAGTCAACAATTTGATATTTTCAAAGAGTGTATAAGTTACATTATAAAAATTTGCTTTTAGTGTCCTCAGTTTTTTAATAATGGTGTCAATAGTTGAGGATTTATATTTAATCAACTATGGTAAATGAGATATTACTCATTTCTGATTTTAGAAAATTAAAATATGTATATGTGATTTGACAACTTTTCAGGCTTTCTAGTTACAGTTACTTTAACAAGAAAAACAATCAAAAGTACAATTAGTTATTGCCTATATTATCTTTTTATACATGATATTCCATATCATATTAAAATAAACAAAACTGACTGTTGCAGTTAGACATTTGAGATGTTTTGTTGACAGCTTGGTATTAGCCATGTTTCTGGAATTCCTTGTAATCCTCAAGGACAAGGTATTGTAAAACAGATATTGTGGAACCTTGAAATAGTGTCTTCATGACTCTCTGAGTGTGGAAAAAGCAGCTGCTGGCACTTTTACCCTGGTTTTACGAAGAGCTCTAAAAAATTGGCTTTTAATACAAAAGATGGGGAGATACACCCCCAGAAAGAGTCCCCAGAAATGCTTTCCATCATGCCTTGTTCATTCTCAATTCTCTAAATCTGTATGCTCATGGCAAACCTGCTGCTGATTGCCTTTGGCATGCTGAGACCAAGAAAAACTATGCCACAGTTATGTGAAAGTTATACCCTTAAATAGAATGGCCTGGACCCAGTTCTCATATGGGGCCGAGGACTGATATGCCTGTTTGATACCAAAGAAGGTGTAAGGCCCGCCAGAAAGGGAGGAACTCCCTCCCTGTTCTCCGGAATTCACGGCCACCCCAATAACTGCAAGACACTGAACTTGATGCAATTAACAAGAGGTACATTTGATTCAACGTGTTGAGGCCACACTTCTAGCCTGTCCTACACAGACACAAGCAATGAAGTACGACCCCCCTTAGAGAAGAGCTAGAGCTTTTAAAGGGAAAAACCGAAACCCAGGGAGATGGGGGGGGGGAATCATGATTAAGTATCTATAGAAAGCACCTGTCCAGTGTTCAGCTTCTGTGACAGATTCAAGAAACGGTCAGGGGGAAACATCTCATACAAGCTTTTCCTGGTATCCAGGGTGCACAGGCACGCTAACCTGAACTCCCAGTTCTGAACTCTTATCTATTTTGTCTTGTGGATAGCTAGTTTCCTAGGACCCAGAATGCAGAACAAGCTGATCTGCACTCTTGACTCCATCTGTGGAAGGCTTAAAATTTTTTTAACTCTTTCAGTACCAAGCCTCAACTCCTTTGTATGACTCCTTCAGTCCTGGGCCATCAGCTGCAACTGAGCCTGCACCTTCATGGCCTTCCATGGCCTCTCACAGTGCCACACCTCAGCTGCTCTTCATGACCCCTTCATGCCTTCAAAACCAGCACCACCTGGGTGATTCTTACACATTACCAAGTACAGTTACTGCAGGAGGTACAACTTTGGCTATCTCTGGAACACCTATTCTTTGTGCTCTCAGTAAACACTTCACAGATAACTGTAGGGACAAGAGAAAGCCCTACGTTAGCAAATCCCTGAGTGAATATATGATGTTAACATAGGCATGGCCATTTTAAGGGCCTACTGAGGAATAGGCAGGACCCCCTTCATTCCCCAGGAGGGAGAGTCTCAGCAACATGACAAAGCTTTCCTCTGATCCAAGAGTGGATATTGACTGTGTGTGCAGAAAATGGACACCTATGCTTTCTTCAGGCAGATATTTATGAGCTGAAGACTGGTTCCTTACAGAGACTATCCCTACCAAGATCAGATAAATCTATCTCCTTGATCCACTCATATAAGATAAACCCTGCCTCCGTCTCTGTGTATAGTAGCCCCGCCTCCCATTCAGTTGCATGCAATTATATATATATATATATATATATATATATATATATATATATAGAGAGAGAGAGAGAGAGAGAGTATTCTTCAACAGAAACTGTCTAATTTGTACATTACCAAGGACAGGGAAACTACTGTTTAGAGATGGAAGCATGGGTATCTGGATGTAGATAGAGGTTCTGAGGTTATGAGGGGCATTGTTCCGAGAGGTGTGTGTGTGTATAGTATGTGAAACTGAAGGAACAAGGCTGCCAAGTGTGCTATTACAAGAGGACTGTGTGTACACAATCCCAATCCAAATAGGAGAAGGGGAGTCTCAGGTTACTAAACTATCTCCTATGCTTACCTATGTCAGTATCAAGCAGTGCAGTGGTTTGAATGAGAAATTTCCCCATAGTTTCAGGTGATGCTCTTTAGGGTGCAACCTTGCTGGATGAAGTATGACTCTGGGACCTGTGGAAGATCCTTGCAACCACCAGAGCCAGCAAAGTAATGATCCACAGGAGCAAAAGGGTAGCTCAGTACAATAGGACTAAGTAGCTAGTGTTGGTTCAAACTTTGGAAGTCTGACTTCAAATGATTTATTTTAGGCATATTAAAGCACAGCACAATTTGGTGAAAGCTTTGATGGTGATGATCTTGATCGGGCAGCTTGGGCTTGATGGAACCACTGGAGTAGAGCTGCCAGAGCACCAGTAAAGCATCTGGTTGTTAAAAATTCGCTAACAGCCACACAAGCTACTGGCAGCTTCTCTCACATTGCCGAGCCACTGTAGAAGCTATTAAAAAAAAATTCAAAAAGGGTCTTATTTTGAATTTGAAAATAAAAGACATTGGAAAAATGAATGCAGAAAATATTCTAGTAATCCTACCCCTTACCTCTGCCTATGATGTAAAAAAAGGAAAACATTGGGCTAGGGAATGTTGATCCAAATTTGACAAGGATAGTACTTCTCTAAGCTCCCATGGGAGCAACACTCAGCCCTAGAATTGAGGTAGAAATTGACCCAGATAACCTAACCAGATTCAAAGTCAATATCTAGTCATTCAGGAGGATCAGCAGGATCTAATGCAGTGGGGTTAAATTCCTTAGCTTTATATAGAAGGCTGATATAAAAAGATGGACATCCTACATCGAGCTAAAAACTATTTTTAGTTTTTGAACAGTGGTTTTCAACGCATGGGTCACAACCCCTTGGGGGTCAGATATTTTGCATATCAGATATATACATTATAATTCACAACAGTAGCAAAATTGCAGTTATTAAGTAGCAATGAAATGATTTTATGGCTGGGGAGTCACCACAACATGAGGAACTGTATTAAAGGGTTGCAGAACCACTGCTTTAGAGTCATTCTAGATACTAAGGCAGATCATTCCGTTAGTATCATTGTCCTAGTTTGGGTCGCTTTATTCTGAAGAGACAACTGATCAAGGAAACTCTTAGGAAGGACAACATTTAATTGGGGCTGGCTTTACAGTTTCAGAGGTTCAGTCCATTATCATCATGGCAGGAAGCCTGATAATGTCTAGGCAGACAGTAGCCGAGAGTTCTGCATCTTGATCCAATTGCAACCAGGAGAGACTGTCTCTTCTGCACTGGGTGGAACTTGGGAACTAAGAGCCTTCAAACCCACCTACACTGTGACAAATTTCCTCCAACAAGGCTACCTCTCCTAATAGTGCCAATTCCCATGGGTTAAGCATATTCAAACTACCACAGTCATCAAGGGGAATGGGCCCCACACTAGTCAATGTCTAGTGACCCACCATTACAGGATGTTGGAGGCCCACAGGATTCCTTAAAGATTCTTCTGGCACTGTGCAGTATTTTTCAGGACTTTTATATAATTTGTGGGGAAGAGATATATTAGTACAACAAATACAAGCAGTACATACTACTGCTACCAATGAATCATCTGCTATTATAAAAAAATATAACTCCCCTAACTGGGGTCACTGATCAAGGGCCATTCATACAGCCTTCGTAACTGCAGCGGATCTCTGATGACATACTGTGAATTGAACAATGGCTCCTTCATGATGAAAAATCAAAACAGATAGAACCTCTAGTTTAGGACCAGTCGCAACTAGGACATATAGAATCCTTGGAGCTCCACTAGATTTTGTAATTCATAAAAGGGCAAAGATAAAATTTAAATATTAAATGATCTGAGGGTCATAAATGCTATTATAAAAACAATGGTGACCCTCTGAGTCCTCTAGGGCATTCTTATACTTGACTTAAAAGACTGCATTTTCCCTTGCCCAGACCCCGGTGGACTAAGCAGTCACACAGCTGATCTGCTCCCCCGAGGAAACTGCATCCCGCAGCATTCTAGCCAGGTCATGGACTGCAGAGCTGCAGGTAGGAGCACTCGTACACCGCCCTCGGCCCCAGAAGCACAACTGGCAGTAGGGAGATCCCAGAGCGCACCTGGCATCCAGAACCCACTCCTGGGGAAAACCACATCCCTTCTGCCCCTTGCCTGGACCCTGTCTTCCTTCTTCATGAGCTTCATGTGGTCTGTGGGTTGAGTCTTCGCTATTCGAAGCTTTTGGGTTAACATCCGCTTAACAGGGAGTAAATGCCATGTGTGTTCTTTTGTGATTGGGTTAACTCACTCAGGATGATAATTTTTAGATCCATCCATTTACCTAAAAATTTCTCGAATTCATTATTTTTAATAGCTGAGTAATACTCCATTGTGTAAATGTACCACATTTTTTGTATCCATTCCTCTGTTGAGGGACATCTTGGTTCTTTCTAGCTTCTGGCTATTATAAACAAGGATGCTATGAACATAGTGGAGCGTATGTTCTTATTATATGTTGGAGCATCTTCTAGGTATATGCCTAGGAGTGGTATAGCTGGATCCTCAGGTAATGCTATGTCCAGTTTTCTGAGGAACCACCAGACTGATTTTCAGAGTGGTTGTACCAGCTTGCAATCCCACCAACAATAGAGGAGTGTTCCTCTTTCTCTGCATCCTTGCCAGCATCTACTATCACTTGAGTTTTTGATCTTAGCCATTCTGACTGGTGTGAGGTGGTATCTCAGGGTTGTTTTGATTTGCATTTCCCTGATGACTAAGGATGTTGAGCATTTCTTAGGGTGCTTCTCAGCCATTCAAATTTCCTCTGTTGAGAATTCTTTGTTTAGCTCTCTACCCCATTTTTAATAGGGTTATATGGTTGTTTGGAGTATGATTTCTTGAGTTCTTTGTATATCCTGGATATTAGCCCTCTATCGGATGTGGGATTGGTTAAGATCTTTTCCCAATCTGTTGGTTGTTGTTTTGTCTTATTGACAATGTCCTTTGCCTTACAGAAGCTTTGCAATTTGATGAGGTCCCATTTGTCAATTCTTGATCTTAGAGCATAAGCCATTGGTGTTTTGTTCAGGAACTTTTCCCCTGTGCCTAGGTATTCGAGGGTCTTCCCCCTTCTCTTCTACTAGTTTCAGTGTATCTGGTTTTATGTGAAGGTCTTTTATCCACTTGGATTTGAGCTTTGTACAAGGAGATAAGAATGAATTGATTTGCATCCTTCTACATGTTGACCTCCAGTTGAACCAGCACCATTTGCTGAAAATGCTGTCCTTTTTCCACTGGATGGCTTTAGCTCCTTTCTCAAAGATCAAGTGATCATAGGTGTGTGGGTTCATTTCTGGATCTTCAGTTCTATTCCATTGATTTTCCTGCCTGACTCTGTATAAATACCATGCAATTTTTTATTACTCTTGCCCTGTAGTACAGTTTGAGGTCAGGGACGGTGATTTCCCCAGAAGTTCTTTTATTGTTGAGAATAGTTCTCGCTATCCTGGGTTTTTTGTTGTTCCAAATGAACTTGCAAATTGCTCTTTCTATCTCTATGAAGAATTGATTTGGAATTTTGATGGGGATTGCATTGAATCTGTAGATTGCTTTTGGCAAGATGGCCATTTTTACTAAATTAATCCTGCCAATCCACGAGCATGGGAGATCTTTCCATCTTCTGATATCATCTTCGATTTCTTTCTTCAGAGACTTGAAGTTCTTGTCATACAGATCTTTCACTTGCTTGGTTAGATTGACTCCAAGATATTTTATATTATTTGTGACTATTGTGAAGGGTGTCATTTTCCTAATTTCTTTCTCAACCTGTTTATCCTTTGAGTAGAGGAAGGCTACTGATTTGTTTGAGTTGATTTTATATCCAGCCACTTTGCTGAAGTTGTTTATCAGGTTTAGGAGTTCTCTGGTGGAAGTTTTAGGGTCACTTAAGTATACTATCATATCATCTGCAAATAGTGAAATATTGATTTTTTCCTTTCCTATTTGTATCCCTTTGACGTCCTTTTGTTGTCTAATTGCTCTAGCTAGGACTTCCAGTACTATATTGAATAGGTAGGGTGAGAGTGGGCAGGCTTGTCTAGTCCCCGATCTTAGTGGGATTGCTTCCAGTTTCTCTCCATTTAGTTTGATGTTGGCTACTGGCTTGCTGTATATTGCTTTTACTATGTTTAGGTATGGACTTGAATTCCTGATCTTTCTAAGACTTTTACCATGAAGGGATGTTGAATTTTGTCAAATGCTTTCTCAGCATCTAGTGAGATGATCATGTGGTTTTTTTTCTTTGAGTTTATTTGTGTGTGGATTACATTGATGGATTTTCGAATATTGAACCATCCCTGCATTCCTGGGATAAAGCCTACTTGATCATGATGGATGATTGCTTTGATGTGTTCTTGAATTCGGTTTATGAGAATTTTATTGAATATTTTTTGCATCAATATCCATAAGAGAGATTGGTCTGTAGTTCTCTTTCTTTGTTGGGTCTTTGTGAGGTTTAGGTATGAGTGTAATTGTAGCTTCATAGAACAAATTGTGTAGTGTTCCTTCTGTTTCTATTCTGTGGAATAGTTTGAAGAGAATTGGTATTAGGTCTTCCTGGAAGGTCTGATAGAATTCTGCACTGAAACCATCTGGCCCCGGACTTTTTTTTTGGTGGGGAGACTTTTAAGGATTGCTTCTATTTCTTTAGGGGTTATGGGACTGTTTATATGGTTTATCTGCTTCTGTTTTAATTTTGATACTTGGTATCTGTCTAGAAAATTGTCCATTTCATATAGATTTTCCAATTTTGTTGAGTATAGGCCTTTGTAGTAGGATCTGATGATTTTTTAAATTTCCTCAGTTTCTGTTGTTATGTTTCCCTTTTCAGTTCTGCTTTTATTAATTTGAGTACTGTCTCTGCGGCCTTTGGTTAGTGTTGCTAAGGGTTTGTCTATCTTGTTGATTTTCTCAAAGAAGAAGCTCCTGGTTTTGTTGATATTTTGTATAGTTCTTTTTGTTTCAACTTGCCCTTAGTTTGATTATTTCCTGCAGTCTACTCCTCTTAGGTGTATTTGCTTCTTTTTGTTTCTAGAGCTTTCAGGTGTGCTGTCAAGTTGTTAGTGTATGTTCTTTCTAGTTTCTTTTTGTGGGCACTTAGAGCTATGAGTTTTCCTCTTAGTACTGTTTTCATGGAGTCCCACAAGTTTTGATATGATGTGTCCTCATTTTCATTAAATTCTAAAAGGTCTTTATTTTCTTTCTTTATTTCTTCCTTGACCAAGTTATCATTGAGTAGAGCATTGTTCAGTTTCCACGTGTATGTGGCTTTCCATTGTTTTTGTCCATATTAAAGATGAGTCTTAGTCCATGGTTGTCTTATAGGGCACAAGAGATTATTTCAATATTTTTGTATCTGTTGAGGCCTGTTTTCTGACCAATTATATGGTTTATTTTGGAGAAGGTACCGTGAGGTGCTGAGAAAAAGATATATTCTTTTGTTTTAGGATGAAATGTTCTATAGATATCAGTTAAGTCCAATTGGTTCATAACTTCTGTTGGTTTCATTGTGTCTCGGTTATTTTTTGTTTCCATGATCTGTCCATTGCTGAGAGTGGCGTGTCGAAATCTCCCACTATTATTGTGTGAGGTGCAATGTATGCTTTAAGCTTTAGTAAAGCTTTTTTATTTTTATGTATGTGGGTGCCCTTGCATTTGGAGCATAGATGTTCAGAATTGCAAGTTCCTCTTGGTACATTTTTCCTTTGATGAATATGACATGTTCTTCTTTATCTTTTTCAATTACTTTTGGTTGAAAATCGATTTTATTTGATATTAGAATCGCTACTCCAACTTGTTTATTGGGACCATTTGCTTGAAGACTATTTTCCATCCTTTTACTCTGAGGTAGTGTCTGTCTTTTTCACAGACGTGCGTTTCTTGTATGCAGCAAAATGCTGGGTCATGTTTATGTATCCAGTCTGATAGTCTATGTCTTTTTATTGGAGAATTGAGTTTATTGATATTAAGAGTTATTAAGGAAAAATGATTGTTGCTTCCTGTTATTTTTGTTATTGGTGGTGGAGTTATGTTTGTGTAGCTATCTTCTTTTAGGGTTGTTGGTAGATTACTTTCTTGCTTTTTCTAGGTTGTAGTTTCCCTCCTTGTATTGGAGTTTTCCACCAATTATCCTTTGAAGTGCTGGATTTGTGGTAAGATATTATGTAAATTTGGTTTTGTCATGCAATATTTTGGTTTCTCCATCAATATTGATTGAAATTTTTGCTGGATATGGTAGTCTGGGCTGGCATTTGTGTTCTCTTAGGGTCTGTATGATATCAGTCCAGGATCTTTTGGCTTTTATAGTCTCTGGTGAGAAATCTGGTGTAATTCTTAAAGGTCTGCCTTTATATGTTACTTTCCCTTTTTCCCTTACTGATTTTAGTATTTTTTCTTTGTTTTGTACATTTGATGTTTTGATTATTATGTGGCGTGAGGTATTTCTTTTCTGGTCTAAACTATTTGGAGTTCTGTAGGCTTCTTGTATATTTAAGGACATTTCTTTCTGTAGGTTAGGAAAGTTTTCCTCTATAATTTTGTTGAAGATATTTACTGACCCTTTAATTGGGAGTCTTCACCCTCATCTATATCTTTCATCCTTAGGTTTGGCCTTCTCATATTGTCTTGGATTTCTTGGATGTTTCTGATTAGTAGCTTTTTTGTATTTTGCATGTTTTTTGACAGTTGTGTCAATGTTTTCCATGGTATCTTCTGCACATGAGATTCTCTCGTTTATCTCCTGTATTCTGTTGGTAATACTTGTGTCTATGACTCCTGATCTTTTTCCTAGGTTTTCTATCTCCAGAATAGTTTCCCTTTGTGATTTCTTTATTGTTTATACTTCCATTTTTAGATCCTGGATGGTTTTGTTTAATTCCTTCACCTGTTTGGTTGTGTTTTCTTGCAATTCTTTAAAGGATTTTTGTGTTACCTCTTTACGGGCTTCTACCTGTCTACCTGTGTTCTCCTTAAATTCTTTGAGAGTGTTATTTATGTGCTTCTTAAAGTCCTCTATCATTGTCATGAGAATTGATTTTAATTCTGAATCCTGATTTTCCTGTGTGATGGGGTATTCAGGGTTTACTATGATGGGGGAACTGGGGTCTGATGATGCCATGTAACTTTGGATTCTGCTTACATTCTTGCTCTTGCCTTTTGCCATCTGGTTAACTCTAGTGTTAGCTGTACTCACTGTTTCTGACTGAAGCTTGCCTTTCCAGTTATCTTGCTTGTGTCTTATCTCCTCAGGGTCCAGATGTCTCTGTGATCTTTTGATCCTGAGCTCCAGTTGCTCTGAGTACAGTGGTACCTTTAGGCTGTCTCAGGATATGGTGTCTCCAAGGTAGCAGACCAGCTAGGTGTCAGCTCTTCTGGGTGCAGTGTCTTCTCTAGGATGTCTTGGGATAAGGTGTCCACTGCTTTGAGTGCAGTGGCTCCTCTAGAATGTCTCGGGATATGTTGTTGTCTGTTGCTCTGAGTTCATTTGTTCCTCTGCCGCTCTGGGTTCAGTGGACCCTCTAGGATGTCTCTGGAGGGATCCCGTGTCCACACACGAGCAGATCAGGTGGGGCCTGACAAATATTTTTTAACTCTTCAGCTTCACTTTTGTGGTCCTGAGTTTAAACCCATCTGAATAGCACGCATACTGCTTTTGTACCTCAGACCAGAACTCTCCCGTCTCTTCAGTCCATTAAGAGAGTCCATTAACATTAATGTTTTCATATTGCAGATTGAAAGAGACCCAAGGAGTCCTTGTTCTCTGTTACTTCTGATCCAGCTGCTGAAGCTCTGTGATAAATTTAAGCATTGCTCCAAATTGTCGTTTCTCACTGAAGTGGAATTTATTTCCCCACAACTTAACTCCGGGATTTCCCTGACCTTCCATTAATGAAATGTGGCAGACCTATTGATTTGTGACTTCTGAGGCTATGTTATAATGCACTTTGCAGATTTTATTTTATTTTATTTTTTAATAATGTTTATTATTGGGACATCCTTCCTTCTGGGACCCAGCCACTATGCTGAGCAGGGCTAAAATACTTTGGAGACATACAGTTTGACTGAGCTCCCAGCTTGTAGCTGGCATCTACTGCCTTGAGTATGTTATTTTGGACACAGAATCCTCACAGGAATTTACTATTCTTTCATTGCTTCTAACCAAAACGTCCTGAGATGCTCTCAATAAGAATCAACCAGTAAACAAGGAGAGAAAAGAGTCATTTAGTAGTTGGGCAGTGGTGGCACACACCTTTAATCCCAGTACTGGAGGCAGAGGCAGGAGGGATCTCTGAGTTTGGTGCCAGCCTGAACTACAGAGTAAGTTCCAGGACAGCCAGAGCTACACAGAGAAACCTTGTATTGTAAAATAACAACAAAACAAGACAAGACAAAACCAACCAACCAATCAAACCAATCAACAAATCAACCAAACAAACATCCAGCTGATTCTCCTGACTCCATCCATAGAAGGGCAAGAAATTATAGATGCCATAAAATACTTCTTTAAGTTTTTTTTTTTAGATTTATAGCCTGTATTTGTTTAGATTTATTGCCTGCACACACACACACACACACACACACACACACACACACACACACACACATACATATGCATACACATTTCTGGTGCTTGCAGAGGTCAGAAGAAGACGTCAGATCTCATAGAACTGGAGTTATGAATGGTGAGCCACTACATGGGTCCTAGGAATTGAATCTGGTCTTCTGCAAGCGTAACAAGTATTGTTAATGGCTAGGCATTCTCTTTAGCCCTCATAAACTTCTGATGTTTTGAAGCATCAGAAAAACGAAACTGGTTTGTATAACTTCACCTCCTAAAAGTATTTGAGACAGGATCTCTCTATGTAGCCCTGGCTGGCTTTGAACTAACAAAGATCCACTTGCCTCTGCCTCCTGAGTGCTGTGAGTAATGGTATATGCTACTATGCCTGGATCCTGAGAGTCTTGACCCCTAGGTTTTTTTCTCCATTATAATTACCTTAGTTTAGGTCTTTATCACTGTTTTTATAAAATATAGAGTGGCTTGGCAAGATGGTTAGGGGATAAAGGTGCTAAAGGGCAGGTCTGACAACCTGAGTTTGGTCTCTGTATCATGCAAGGTAGCAGAAGAGCATTGACCTATAACCTCCAAATGCTCATTGCACTTACACACACACACACACACACACACACACACACACACACACA
This sequence comes from Rhabdomys dilectus, assembly GCA_019844195.1. NCBI lineage: Eukaryota > Metazoa > Chordata > Mammalia > Rodentia > Muridae > Rhabdomys > Rhabdomys dilectus. Next base: position 184,950 of record JADRCG010009316.1, read on the forward strand.
CACGCGCGCGCGCGCGCGCGCAGATAATGCACATATACACTCACAAACGCACATGCACACACACAAAATAAAGGGATAAATATGTAATTTAAAGATGTAAAATGTAGCAGGGTGATGGTGCACTTTAATCTCAGCACTCAGAAGATAGGGACAGGCAGATTTCTATGAGTTTGAGGCCATCCTGGTTTATAGAGCAAGTACTAGAACAGCCAGGGCTCTGTTACCAGAGAAATCCTGTCTTGGAAAAAAAAAAGGGTATAAAATGTATGTGTCTTAGGGTTACTATTGCTGTGATGAAACACCATAACCAAAAACAACTTGGGGAGAAAAAAGTTTATTTCATTTAAAGTTTCATAAACAAAAAGAGTGAGGGTAGGACCTCAAGCATGGCAGGAACCTGGAGCAGGAGCTGATGCAGAGGTTATGGAGGAGTGCTGCTTACTGGATTGCTTTCTTTAGCTTTTTCAGTCTGCTTTTGTATAGAATCCACGACTTCATCTTTTTACATTAAGATTAGATACAAAATATTGTGTTGAATATTGATTTTAGTCAAATAATAACACCCTCAAGGTCATTCCATATTGGCATGTAAAGTCTTTATAATTTTAAATGATTTCATTGATGTAGAATTCATATATCATAGAGTTAATCTTTTAAAAATAGGACCCAGGGGGGACTGAAGAGATGGCTCAGTGGTTACGAGCACTGACTGCTCTTCCAAAGATCCCGAGTTCAATTTTCAGCAGCCACAGGGTAGTTCACAACCATCTGTAATAGAATCCAATACCCTATTCTGGTGTGTCTGGAGACAGCAACAGTGTACTCACATACATTAAATAAATAAATGCAAGTGTCTTAAAAAAAAAAAGAAAAGAAAAAAATAGAACCCAGGGGGCATGGAATGAAGAACTTGAAGAGGGGGAACTAGGAAGGAGGGCAATGTAAATAAATGAAATAAATTAATTAAAAATAAAATAAAAATAGGATCCAGGGAAAGCTAAGCATGGAGGCACAAACCTCTAATCCTATTGCTTGCAAAGCAGAGGCAAGCAGATCTCTGAGTTTGAAGCCAAGCCTGGTTTTTATAATAAGTTCCAAAACAGCCACAGTTGCAATATTGAGGCAAATGTTGCAACATGGCAGCTGCTTAAGAACAAGCCAGATTGGTCTCAGCCATTTCAAATATTATCCTCAACAAAAAACATAGCTTTCCCCCTCACACTAAGCACATTCCAATAGTTTCTCCCTAGTATGAATTCTCTTATGTTCTACAAGCTGAGAGCTTCCCATGAAAACTTTACTACAGTGAGTGTTTTCTTTTTCATTTGTTTGTTTGTTTTTGTTTCTTTGTGTAGCCCTGGCTGTTCTGTATCTCTGTAGACCAGGCTGGCCTTGATTTCACAGATATCCAACTGCTTCTACCTCTCCAGTGCTGGGATTAAAGGCATGCAACACTACTGCCTAGCCAGTGAGTGTATTGTTAAGACTGACTTCTGCCTTGTATGCTTCTACACATGTCTACAGAGTTGAATGCTTCAGATGAAGGGCTTTCTATATTGGTTACTCTCATAGTGCTTCCATTTGTGTGTCATTTTATATGCAGTGAAGTCAGAACTTTGGCTGACTATTTTCTTAACTTTTATTTTTTTATGAATATGGTTGTTTTGCTTCTATGTATGCCTGTGCACCATATGTATACCTAGTGCTCTCAGAAGCCAGACAAGGACATCTGATCTCCTGGGTCTGGAGTTTCCTATGGTTGTCAGCTGCCATGTGGATGCTGAGTATTGAATCCAGGTCCTCTAGAAAAGCAGACAGTGCTCTTAATCACTGAGCCATTTCTCCAGACCCAAAGGAGTTTCTACAGTGAGCATCCTTATAACGTTTCTTTGAAGTATGAAGTCTCTGGTGTACAGTAAGGAGAAAATTCCATTAAAGTGTTATCCAGAGCCATAACAATTATCCTGTTTTTCTTCTATGTGAGTAGACTGATGTCTAGTGAGTTTAGAGATCTGAGTAAAGGATTTCCCACACTGATCACATAATAGAACTTCTCTTCAGTATGACTCCTCTGATGTACATACAATAAGATCATAGCTCTGGCCAAAACATTTCTAGCACCAAAGTATGCTCACAGGGCTCCCCCCAACCCTGTTCCCTGTTCTTTGGTGTACAACAAACTTAGAATGATGGCTGATTTTCCACACAGACTACACAATTGTGTGTTTTCCAGTTTGAATAGCCATGGCAAAGACATCAAAGCTCTTGCTCACAGCCAGATAAAACCACTCCAGGGTCACTTCTTTCCATATGTATAAGGTGTGAGCTCTCAGAATGGGCTTCTCCACATTCTCCACACATTCTCTCAAAGGCCTCATTTCATGTTCTCGCAAGATCATCTTATGATTATTGAGGTTTCCATATTCCTCATGGTCATTACTAATTTCCATTGGAAAAATTCTGCCATAAAAAGGAAAGGAGGCTTAAGAGTTATCACTGGGGGGGGGGGGGTAGAGGAGAGGAAATGGCTTAATGGTTAAGAGCCAGGCTACTGTTCCAGAGGACCTGGATTCAATTCCCAGAACCTATATAATGGCTCACAACAGTCCTAAATTTTTCTTTTGACTCACAACTGTTTTAACCTCAGTCCCAGGGGATCCAAAACTTTCTCTGACCTTCATGGGCACTGCACACACATGGTTCACAGACATACATACAGGTAAAACACACATACACAAAATAAAAAATAATTTTTTAAAAAGTCACTACTGGGCTGGGCAGTGGTGGTGCATGCCTTTAATTCCAGCACTTTGGAGGCTGAGGTAGGCGGATTTCTGTGAGTTCAAGGCCAGCCTGGTCTACAGAGTTGAGTTCCAGGACAGCCAATGCTGCACAGAGAAACACTGTCTTGAAAAACAAAACAAATCTCACTACTGATATATTAAGTACATTGATAAAAATTAAAAATTCTCAGCATTTGTAAGTTTATTCAAATGTTAAGGCACTTGGTTCTCACACAGTGGTACTTTTTCACAGGGCTTGAGACCTGTCCAGACTTTGTGATGGTCACTGAAAACAAAAATCTGTTTTGAGTTTTTAAATTTGTGAGTTGAGTTTACGATAATGTGTTTGTCAGGATGGCTTTATCCTAACCCCCCAAACAGGTTGTTACTAGCTGCTAACACACAGACCACTCCTGCCAGGGAAGCAGATAGGCTATCTGTAGATATTTCCCTCTCCTTCTGTTCCTCTCTCAACCCCAGCACTATAGTAGACCTTTTGGGATGTCTATTCTTTACCATCTCTCCATTCCAAGGAGATGAAATAAGCAGATCCTGGTTAAAAGCTCTGGTCTTAGCACTCCTGTAAAACCCTCTTTAGTCTCCTAGGCTATTCCTATTCCCAAGTGTCAGCCACCCAAACCCAGAAATACATTGTATGTAGGACACTCAGTAAACACAGATATCAGATCTAAAGAGTATTTTCTACCAGGCAACACACAGACATCACTATCTATAAAATCTAGAGAGAAAAAAGAAACCAAGGGAAAAAATATTCACCCAACATAGACAAATCAAATTCAGCACCTAAACCTATAATCATCTCAATCCCTGATGCCTAGAAGCCAGTGTAAAAACATAATCAACAACAACCAGGCCAATATATTTTCACTAGAGAGCCCCAGCTATCTCGAAACAGCAGACCCTGAATATTTTAACATAGCTGAAGCACAAGAAAAGCATCTTAAACCTTCCTGTATGAAGATGGTAGAGGTCTTTAAAGAGGAAATGAATAAATATGAAATCTATGAAAACACAAAAAAACTGTAAGAAAATGAATAAAACTGTCCAGGATTTGAAAATAGAAATAGAATCAATAAAGAAAACCCAAGCTGAGGAACTCAGAAAATGAAAAATATTGGAACTTGAAGAGGAACTACAGAACCAAGCTTCACCAGCAGACTGATGAAGAGAGAATCTCAGGCATTGAAGATATGGTAGGAAAAAATAGAGACACCAGTCAAAATGTTAAATCTAAAACCCCTTTGTCCCAAAACACCCAGGAAACCTGGGACACTATGAAAAGTCAAAACCCAAGAATATTAGGAATAAAGGAAGGAGAAGAAGCCCAGAGCAAAGGCACAGAAAATATTTTCAACAAAATCATAGAAGAAAGTTTCCCTAATCTAAAGAAGAAGATGCCTATCAAAGTATATGAAGCATACAGAACACAAAATAGACTGGGCCAGAAAAGAAAGCCCCGTTGGCACACAATAACCAAAACACTAAACCATACAGAACAACAACAACAACAACAACAACAACAAAGAACATTAAATTTGTAAGGGAAAAAAGAACAAGTAACAGATAAAGGCAGATCTGTTAGAATTACAACTCACTTCTCAATGGAGACAGTAAAAGCCAGAAGGACCTGGACAGATGTACTGCAGACTCTAAGTACCACAGATGCCAGCCCAGATTACTATATCCAGCAAAACTTTCAGTCACAGTAGATGGAAAAAATACATCCCAGGATAGAACAGTACTTAAACAATATCTACAAAACCAACCCTACAGAAAGTGATAGAAAAATCCAACCAAAGGAGGTTAATTACACTCAAGACAACACAAAACTTAAAGAAGGGAAACACATACACTCCCAACCACTACCATCAACAACAATAACAAAGAACAGTAATCAACAATTATTGGTCAATGATATCTCTCAGCATCAAATGTTTCAATTTCCCAATATAAAGGCACAAACTAGCTGGGTAATGGTGGTGCACACCTTTATTCCCAGCACTAGGGAGACAGAGGAAGACTGATCTTTGTGAGTTCCAGGATAGCTGGGTCTATAGAGTAAGTTCCAGGACAGCCATGGATACACAGAATAACCTTTTTTCAAAAACAAGACAAACAAAAAAGACACAGACAAAATGGTTACAAAAACATCCAAGAAAAACACCTCAACATTAACCATAGACATTGCCTCAGGGTAAAGGGTTAGAAAAAGATATTCCAAGAAAATAGTCCTAAGAAGTAAGCTAGTGTAGCCATTTTAATATCTAAAAAATAGATTTCAAACCAAACTAATCAGAAGAGATGGGGAAAAACAGTATATATTATAGTCATCAAAGGATAATGCATCAATGGGACATTTCAACTTTTAACATCTATGCCCAAACACAAGGGCCCCAATGTCACAAAAAATACTATTACAGCTTAAATTACTTGATGAGCTTCATGCACTGATAGTGGAAGACTTCAGTATACCATTGTCTCCAATAGACAGGTCATCCAGACAGAAACTAAACAGAGAAATGCTGGAGCTAACTGATGTTATAAACTAAATTGGACCTAACAAATTTACAGAACATTTCACATACAGACAAAAGAATATACTTTCTTCTCTTCATCTCATGGAACTTTCTCCAAAACTGATGGCACATACTCAATCACAAAGCAAGTCTCTACAGATACAAAATATTGAGATATTTGTATCACCCTATAAGGCCACTCTGGATTAAAACTGGAGAGCAACAACAGAAATACAAAGCTTACAAACTCATGAAAAGTGAACAACTCTCTACTGAATGAAAAATGTGTCAAGAAAGAAATGAAAGACTTTCTAAAATTCGATGAAATGAATACCCAAACTCATGGGACACACTAAAGGAAGGTCTTGTGTGTGTGTGTGTGTGTGTGTGTGTGTGTGTGTGTGTTAATGCTTTTTTGTTTATTTTTTTAATTTTTTTATTGGGTATTTTATTTACATTTCAGATACCAACCCCTTTCCCCATTTCCCCTCCCTAGAAAACCCCTATCCCGTGCCCCCTTTTCCATTTTGCTTTTATACAATTTTTTAAAATGTTAATCAAAGACTTTATAAGTATGGTAATGCTCAATCAGAAGTGTAACCTACTACCCAACCTAGCTATGTAAACTATCTTTGACTGGTGGAGACGTGAACTTCTGCCTCCATGCCCTCTCTCTCTTTCTCTCTTTTTCTCTCTCATTACCTAGCTTCTCATCTACTTCATCTTCTCCTCTCCTTACTGCATCTTTTCCTCTCGGTGCTCCTTCCCCCTTAGCTCTTCCTACATATTACCCTTCCTGTTAAAATAAAACTTTTCTCACAGAATACAATTAGAGCATAATTATTCCTATTTGTGCCAGTGAGGTACAAGATAGTCTTAATACCCAGTCCCTCCTCTTTTTGACTAACCAGAATCTCTGTCGTCTCTCTTGACTAAAACATTTAATTTTGAACCTGGCTTTTTCTTGGCTTTAGAAGGAATGTCAGCTGAAAACCATCCACTCAGATCTTTTCTCTCAAGGTAAATAGCCAGGACTGGCTATGAGTCTATAGGTCTTCAACGCCGTCAGAAATCCAGAATGACTAGATTAACTAAAGTTATGGGAAGCACTAAGCATAGCTTCTAAAACTTAGCCAATTTATAGAGACCGCTGAACACCTGGATAACCCCTATACTACCGAACATTGGAGCATCAAATCTTCAGCCTTCTGGCCCAAATTCATCTGACAGACCTTAGTGATGCAGAATTATTAAGGGCTGGTTACTCTGTCTAGGCAGATAAAATCAGTCAACTATTCTGCAAGTGTGTCCTTTTCTGGACAGTAATTTATCTGTAGATGGAGAGAGGCAATTCTTGCCTAGTGGCTATCTCACCACAACTGGAGTAACTCCAAGGATGCTCAATTTCTTCTTAGAATCCAAGACAGGAAGCTGTCAGGAGCAGACAGGTCTCTAATCAAGATGAACATTAATATAGAAATATTTGTGATGTCAATTCTATGGATTTCTGACGTTTTGAAATCCAACTATCCATGTAAGGTAACCTGGATTGTTGTCTGTTAACTCCTCTCAGCTATTTCTAAAGAAAATATAGAAAACACCTTAAAAATAAACTCAAAGTCATGAATTTGCTATAGTCCCTTAACTCACAGGCTAATCATCCCAAATCAGCTAAAAAAAAAAAAGTTAAAGAAGGACTGAGTCTAAACCTTGTATTTCTAAATGTGTTATACAGGCACAATGCCTAGGAGAGTATCAATATTCATTTCACTTTCATATCAATAAGAAGCTTATATCATTGAAAACCTTAAATTTGAAATCCAAGTGAATTTTATACCATTTAAGAAATTATAACTTCATCTTGATACTAAATTATACAAATTTCTACCAATAGGTTATGGCTATGCCATAAATCCTAGCTAATCCTCCCTGTTCCAACAAAACCACTACTTTTCCCCAGAGAGACAGCCTAATATTAACCACCTTAGTCCCCAAGCCCAGGGAATAGGGGCGCTGACTCTTCTTTAACTTCTTCAAGCTGATTATGGGCGTTGAGATATTAGAAGAGGGGTGGAAGGGAAGAGTAAATTGATAAGCTTCTGACGCTGTGTCTTCACTGCACCCAGATGGAATTCCCAGACACTGGAGGTTTGAATAGATCTGCTTGTTTTGCTTGATGAGTAGATACACCAAGGCTGTGTATTCTGCAATATACAATTCTCTGGACAGGTTTTAGTGTCAAGAAAAAAATTACTAAAGGAAGTTCTAAGAGGAAAGTTCATAGCAATAAGTGCCTATATGAAAAAAAATAAAACCAAACCAAACCAAACCAAACCACCACCACCACCACCACCACCACCACCACCACCACCACCACCAC
>JADRCG010009317.1:0-14028 GCA_019844195.1 Rhabdomys dilectus
CCCTAGACAAACCAAACATGAGGCTGCCTCTGTGTGCTTAAGGCTCCCTACCAATGCAGGGTCACAGTTTCAGATAAAGATCCTGGACAGACAAGATATTCTTGAGAGCACAGCCAGTTCTGACACTGGGTAGAGAAAAACTGAGAGATCTGGGGGACCCTGTGGCTTTCTAAATGTGGGAATGGCCTTACCCACAGAGACCAAGTTGCCCAAGGTCTCTAGCATCACATCATGATACTCGGTCTTCTGCATTGGACCTAGTAGCCGCCACTCTTCTTGACTGAAGTCCAAAGCCACATCCTGGAAAGTCACTGGCTCCTGTAATGTTATAAAAGCTCCATGTTTGCCAGTGTGGGTAGAAGAAAGGCCACTGGGACATTATACCACACAGAAGGACTTTTCTGCTTTGGTGGTTTACTTACAGACAATAACTTTTTTGACCCCAAAAGAGATCCACAAGGTATTTCTCCAAACTAAAGTCTGGGTCCCAAGTTGGTAGGCAGAGCTGCTGATTGACAAAGAGCTACAAGTACAGTAAGCATGCTACACTGATCATACTAGCATCTGTATTAAGCCTGCATTGTAAGGACAACATCCCTCCAAAGGACTGTCTTCTTCTGTAAACAGCCTTGTCCTGTAACACAAAACCTACAATGAAGACAAATCCTTGCTGTTAATGGACAGGTCTGACCTATGTCTAATATTCACCTATGCCATGTCAGTTTCTTATGAGTGACTAAGGATTCTGAAAGGAAGACTCTTCCGTCTCATCACCTTGCCTGGATCTGGGAGGTATTCTGCCCAGATGCAGCAGAGCCTATCTTAGAAGGAGTAATGCGTCTGGGATCAGTTTCTTCCCATTCTGAGGTAGCAGCCTTGCCTGAAGTCTAGCCCACATTGCTCATTACATGAGACCCAACAATTCCATCACACACCTGAGCCAATATAAACCACTTATAGGGAAAAAGAGTCATATACACACTAATATCACTAATACCATACACATAATACACACATGCCATATACATATTTTCCATACATATACCATTTTCCTGGCTGACAGGGCTAATCCTATTGCATGCCCATCACCTAGTTCTGAGACTGATCTGAACCTATGCTGTTTCATTTCTAATTCCCCAATTCAGTGTCTCCAAAGGACAAGGGCTCACTCGTTCTAACTAGGGTACAATGTAGTTCTCACAAACTACCTGTGATTCTTCTGGTTCTCATGTTTCTCAGTCTTGGTTCTTGAACTCCTACTGTTTGCTTTCACTATGCTCATCACAAGGTCAGGAGGGTTACTCTTCACACTTGGGTTTTTTAGAATCCCATTTAGGCCCAAGAACTCAGAAAGTTAAAATGGCTTCTATCTTCTGTGAAGTTTTGGCAAGGCTCAGTGTAGAAGGGACATCTTAGAGGTAGTCCCTTAAAGGAAGTTTTGACCATTGGAACAAAAGGTTCTTGCTTACCTCAGGTGGTACAGTAACTGGTAAGGTGGCCACATCTTCCCCTTTCTCCTTTAGTTGATCAGTGGCCTCACTAGAGCAGGCAAGCAGAGCTGGAGAAGATGCCACATGAAGAGTTAATGAGGCGGTAGCCCTCAGGCAGAGAGAACTGCCAGGTCTGAAACCCACGACACCTATGCCCCTTTATAGTCTATGTTGACCTCTTTACCACAGTAAACAATTCCTGTAACTGGATAGGCCAGTTTGTTACTCTGCATGAACCAGAGACTGGTATTTCTACTATAGAAACCTTTTATTGTCTCCCGACTCCAGCATCTGTCTCAGGCTCTGATTTCTGAAACAATGGCCTTTCCCTTAGTGGTAAAGTCTGTTTCTAGTCTCCAAGCCCTTATCGTGCTTGTATGATCCCCACTTTGCTGCCTTGGAGAAGAGAAGGATCTTCCTTCGGTCACAGAATGTGTACCCATTTTGTGCTTCTGGTCATATTAAACATCCCTGGCCAGTACTAATATCTCTTCTAAGGATTCCTCCAGGTCCAGTCTTCCTCATGTGTCTCCATAGACTCTATGGGCTTTTACCATGCTGATTCTACTCCAGCTAAGATGTTGACAAATGACATCACCCAGCCTGCTCCACCATACCATCCCTTCACCTTCACGGACTCTGGTAGACATGGGAGACCATACACTTTTAAAGCAAATGAAACTTTTGCTGGAACATTTAGGAAAGAGAAATTCTGTGTCTGGAAGCCTTAATGGCAATGAAGCCAGCTGAAGGCAGGCAAATGAGATGGATGAAGGGATGAGTTGAGACTCTTATTGAGCCTCCTAGGTAGAGGTGTGCCTAGAGTTAGAGAGAGCATCCTGGAACTCTTCCATTAAGGTTTCCCTTCTTCCTAAAGCCACTTTACAACTTTTTTGGTGTTTGTAAGTACAGTTTATGTGCATGTGTGTTTGGGTGCATGCAGAGGCTAGATGAGGATGCCTGGTGTCTTAATCCATCATTCTTTACCATGTCCAAGAGACAGTGTCTTTCACTGAACTTGTAGCCAGGATGGAGCACAGGAAACCCAAGAGATCTTCCTGTCTCCATCCACTATAATAGTGTGGTTAGGCATGCATGACCATGCCCATTTTTTTTTTTTTTAATGTAGCTTCTGGGGGTGAGTTGAACTCCAGTTAACAGTCATACACTGCTTCACTTCCTAAATCCTGGGTATTAAAGCCAGAATGCTGTGCTACTCTTGGGTGATGGCCCCAGTCCTTTTCTATTTTGAGACAGGGTCACCATAGATTGCTCACACTGACTTGAATTCATTTGTAGCTCAGGCAGGCCTTGAACTGGCCTCTTGAGTATCTTAGATAATAAGCCTACATCATCAGGTCTGGTAAAATATATTAAGGTTCCAGAGACCAAAGCTCTGGCATCAGCCTCACTGGCTTAAAATCAAGATGTTCTTTTTGGATATAGGGAAGAACTCATTCTTAGCCTTTACAAGTTCTACAGGCTCTACAAGATTCTTGGCCAGTGTTTCACTGAGATATCTACCCTGCTTCTTTTCTTCACTGTTCTTGTCACAGCAGGTGTCAGTGACAGAAGCAGCCTCCACAAACTCCACCTGTATCCTGACCTCTTCAACATCTTAGTACTATCATATGTGTATTCACTTGTCATATCCCATCTTTTCTGAAGGCCCACAGGCTCAGTCAACTCTCGAGTCTTCCCTTAGTTTGGACTTCATTCATAGCCCCGTCAAAGAACTGGAAGGCTGGCTATGTGTCAGGGATCGCAACAGGATAAAGGAAAAAAAATGCATTGCATCTGTACATGAAGCCCATGGAAGGTTTTTGTTTGGGAGAACTGTGCCCTTCCCCCACAGCCTTGAGCAGGCCAGAGAGACCTAGTTTACCACAACAGACAAACTGATAAGGATCTAGGTGGAGTTACCCACCTTGGATGCACAGAACACAGAAGCAGAACTGCCCCTGGGCTTGCCTGGAGACATCTCTGGTGACCTAGAAGGGATTATGGATTATCCCACCCATTTCCCTGGCTGAAACCAGGAGGGGTTGTGGGTTGGGTCTTCCCCTTTAAATTGAGAGCTGAACATTAAAGCTTTGAGCCTTGATCAGAGAACTTTGTCTTGGCTTCATCTCTTCTCGCCCTCCTTCCCCTTTCATTCCCAGCCCCCCTTTCAGGTGAACTCAATTGACTTGTGGCCTCGGGTGGCTACAAGAACAGGGATGAATACCAAATACTTCAGGTTTCCATTAATTCTAACTGGGAACATGGAAGATCTGGATGTTTGTGGTCTGGAATGGGAACATCCTCAGTTACCCCAGCACTCCTCATTCCCTCACAAAGCCTTCACAGAGATGTTTGTCACATCACTTTTTCAGGACACTCACCATCATCCTTAGACACTGAGGCCATATTCTCCAACAAAGCCACTGCTGCTTTGCAATCTTCTGGGTGATGGGACTCTACCCACACCCGCAACTTCTCAGGCAGTGCACTCAGGAACTGCTCAAACACCAGCAACTCTAGGATCTGCTTCTTTGAACGTGTATTAGGCTGCAGCCACTGGTGACACAGCTTATGAAGCCGGGACACAGCCTTCTGGGGACCAGCTGACTCTTCATACTGGAATTGTCGGAACTTCTGGCGTGAAGCTTCAGTGTCATTCAAAGGCTTGCTTGGCTGTTTAGCTGGTTTGTGGTTACCTGGGTTCAAGTCTTCTCCACTTTCTGGATAGAGAGATTGAATCAGGGCATTCCGGGGACCAGCCACATCCTTGTTCAATGTAAGGACCTCAACAACCTTGATCTTCATCAGAGGACTCTCGGCAGGAAAGGAATTCATTCCAGGGTATGGAGAAGGCCCAGAACATTCTAAAAGTCAAAACCAGAGCAAAAGCTAGGTAATGTGGCACATTCCTATAATCATTGTTCTTGGGAGGCAGGGGAAAGAAGGCAAGAGGGGATCACTGTTAAGAGTCTAGCCAGATCTACATATTGAGTTATAGGTCAACTAGCGTCACAAAGACAGACTCATCTAAAAAACATACACAAAAACAGGCTGAGCATGTAGCTCAGTTGTTAGGGAATGATGTAGCATATCCCCAGAAATTCATTAAACCAGTCACCGTGATCCATGCCTGTAACCCCAGCACATAGAGACAAGAGGATCAGATGTTCAGGGTCAAGTCTGGCTACATAGTAAGGTTAAGGCCTGCCTAAGATACAAGAGATCCAGTTTCATTTACACGTTTTAAGAAACACAAATACTGGGGCTGAAGACATGGCCCAGCGGTTAAGAGAACTGATTGGTCTTCCAGAGGTCCTGAGTTCAATTCCCAGCAACCACATGGTGGCTCACAACCATCTGTAATGGGATCTTAAGACAGCTACAGGGTACTCATATAAAATAAAATAAAAACAAAACAAAGAAACAAAAAGAAACACAAATACTGTTTTGTTAAGTACATAAGGAACTGGCTCATTCTTTTATCAAAAGGTACTATCATCAAGTTACATGCATTGCAGAGTATCTATGTTTATGAATTTTTCCCTTACTCTCCTTCTTTTGTAGATTTTTTTAACTTGTCTTTTATTTTGCATATCATTGGTTATTTGTATTTTGTCTAAAAAGAAATAAAATTCATGCAGACATTTTCCCTTTTTTTTTCTGATTTTTCTTTTTTTACCTAGGTCCTAGCCCTAAGGGATTGCTCAATCACTGAGGTGTATCAACTAGGACACACACTCTTTTGAGATAGGGCAGCTGACCCAGGTGGCCTTGAGCTCTATGTAGCAGAAGAGGACTTTTCGAGGTTCTTCTTACCTACTGAGCACAGGAATCCATGACCGTATGTGGTTTATGTGGTGCTGAGATTCAATTCAAGGCCTTGTGGATACTTGGCAAAAACTTTGCCAACTATATCTTCAGCCCCTCTTCTTGCTTTTTATTTGGGGACAAGTAATTGCCCAGACTGGCCTTGAACCTGTCTTAGCTTTACAAGTAACTGACATTTCTGGTCTAGAACATCAGGTCTATTTGTTTCTTGCTTTAAAAAAATTTTTTTTTTTAAAAAAAACTTCTTCAGAGGGATCTCTCCCCTTCGTCACCCATAATGTTTGCTTCAAAGCTCTGTTCATTGGTTTTAGCAATGTATTGCAAGCCTTCCAGTGGCCCTAGAATTTAAGTGTGGGTGCTAGAGAATGCTATCTATTTAAGAGAATCATGATACACATATCTCAGACAGACAGATGGACAGACAGATGGTATACAAAGGTTCCAGAGAACAAACACATGAAACAGAAAATATATTCTTGAACAAAAATCAACATGCCATGAAAATATACTGGACTAAACTCTAGCAGAGGAAGACTCAACCTGTGACCCCTTTGAGGGTTGAATGACCCTTTCACAGGGTTCATAACAGTAACAAAATCACAGTTATGAAGTAGCAACAAAAATAATTTTATGGTTGAGGGTCACCATGAAATGAGGACTTGTATTAAAGGGTCACATCACTAGGAAGGTTGAGATCCACTGGTCTAGCCAAAATACATGGCCACTCTATAGATTCTGGACTCTCAAACAAATGTATAAATCTGAGCCCTCAGATGTCTCTGTAACACTATCTGCCTTACAATTTCCTTTATTTTCTCAAAGTCTGGACTCATACTAAAATTCCCTTTGAAGATATACTCTTGTTTCTTGGAGTTTCTCCAAGTATTCATTCACTCTGTGGTACCTTCTTACTAAGGGTCAAGCAATTCAGTCATATTGCTAACAAATTGGAATTTATAGAATAATTTGTTTTTTTAAGGCTCCTGACATTTTACTTTTCCTATTCACTGTAATCCTTTATAATTGTATATTTTCTCATTCTTAGACAATGTAGGAGTTAAAGCTGATGATTTCCCTGGAGAATACTTCCAAAGGGTCCTTGCCCATATGAGTCCTCTGACACAGGATCTAATGAGGACTCCTACTGAAGCCTTCCACATTGTCATATCCACAGGGATCCTTGTCAGGGATTTCTTTAATACTCAGTGGCTTCCTAATAGCAATTACATTCTTAAGACTATCCCTAGTACAACTGTGATACCAAATAAGAGAGCTACACATGAAAGTGCTTCTATATCATGCACATTCTCATGCTTTTAGAGTTCTCAGATGCTATTATTTATTTTTATTAAATTGTATTTTTGTGGGGTGGGGGTGGGGCTTTAGTGCAATTTCTCTCAAGGTAAAACTAACTTAAGTCAGAAGTTGTTCCTGCTCCAATTATACTTTTGAGATTTCTTCCCTTGGAGGAGTTCTCAGATATTGAAAAATTCACAAAAGAGTCCTGTTTATGTCTTTACAGTTTAATATCCTGTTTTAGTCATCTAACAGTTGAGGTGGCCCAAGCTGAGCTGAAACTGAGCTTTCTCATACTAAACATATTTACTGCACACTTTTTTGATATCAGACCCCCTACCCTAAATATCTCAGAGACAAAAATTCACAAAACACAAGAGAAACTGTGTTCTTGAACAAAAATCAACAGTACTGGACTAGGCTCTATCCAAAATACATGACAACTCTAGATTCTAGACACTCAACAAATTGATAAGTCCCTGAGCCCTCAGAGGTCTGTAGTGAAATTCCTTCACTTTCCATATATACGTATTCTAATATTTCGTATGAGTATTTCTTTCATTCTCTACATGTTTGCTTGAGCATGTGGACATCCTCAGGCTATACAAAGAGTATCTGCCTCTCTTCCTCAAACAAAAGGGAAACGACTCTTATAAGGTTCATTTCCTGCTTCATTTCTTAAGTTGACAATTTTCAAGTTTGGGGCTGGAGAGATGGCTCAGCAATTAACAGTACTGCCTGTTTTTTCCAGAGGACCTGGGTTCCATTCCCACCACATATACGATGACTCAAAACCATGTGTCACTCCAGGCCCAGGGACTCAGATGCCCTCCTTTGGCCTCAGTGGGAACTGCATGCAGACAGTGTACAGAAAAACACACAGGCAGAACCAAACCTACACAAAGGGGGAAAAAAGCATTTTTTGGATGTTCTCCTGTGATTACGACTTATTCATCTACTAGTTAATCTCTTTTTCCTTTATTTCTTGACAGGGTCTCACTATGCTACCTTGGTATTCTAGAATTCCTCAGAGACCAGCCTTCCTCTGCCTCTCAAGTGCTTTGATTTAAGTTATGTGCCACCCATGCCTGACCAATAGTGTCTTTTATGCATTGATTCTAATGATTAAGTCTAGTTAGCTTTCAAGTGCCCCACTTTAGGAATATACATGTGGCTGTGTTTTTTTTTTTTTTTTCGAATGGCCACAGAATGACAAATGAATACATGAGCACAACCTAATTTATTTTCCAATATTGCCATCACAGGATCTTATTCAACTCAAAGCTTTCTGGAGGATGAATGACATTTGTCTTAGAATTTATCCATTTTCTCATATTATCTCACCAATCACATTCCATGCTGTCATTTTAGCTGGAGAGGCTTGTAAGCTCAGTTTTAAGAAAGGATTTGAACTTTGGATTCAATCTCATTTTTGTGCATTAATAACAGGCACTGCACACTATTGTTGGGACACTAGTGAAGATGTGTTATCTCATTTAATAGTAATGTATGACATTCTAAAATCTCATATTTTTATTTGCTACCTGGACCTCTTGAAGTTCAAAAAAGCAATTGGCTCAGCAAACCTCCTTGGATGTGTCACCGGTCCCTTTTCATCTATGATCTATAGACAGGATAAGTAGATGGCACAGTTTAAATCCAACTTTCAAGGTAAACACTACTAGGTAGTTCTTCAGGATTAGTGTAAAGTTTTACTTAACATTATGTCATTATGGAGAGAAAAAGAAAACCACAGTTCCACTCCTTAAAATAGTTTATGCCTTTAACACCTTTAATCCAGGCTGTTTTCCTTGCAATCTATGTCTGGGGATGTATGGAACTCAATGGCATGTGTTTGCACAGCAAGTCTCCAGCACCACAAAGAGTTCTTGTAGTAAATATACAAACTATGAACTCCAGCCATAGAAAATCCCTTCAAGGCTTCCTTCACCCATAAAAATCCTCAGCAGCATTTTGGTCCAGTTTATCTAATTACCTAGATCCACTGAGTCTACTTTTGAGTCAAACACACTCTTTAATTCTCCCCAAACCATGTTGGGCGGTGGTGGTGCATACCTTTTATCCCAGCACTTGGGAGGCAGAGGCAGGCGGATTTCTGAGTTCGCAGCCAGCCTGGTCTACAGAGTGAGTTCCAGGACAGCCAGGACTACACAGAGAAACCCTGTTTTGAAAAAAAAACAAAAACAAAAACAAAATTCTCCCCAAACCTGCTACTACTCTCCCACGGCAGGTATTATTATTTCAACCCTGGACACAACTGGTGCTCGCTTCCTTTCTCCATCTGTGTCCTGCCACAGCTCTTTCTTTACAAACCTACCAGAGTGAGCTGTGAAAATCTGTATCACACTATTTCTCAGCAATAAAAGTCAAACTTCCCCCACAGCTGATGAGGCCAGGTGCCTTCTGCTAACTTAACCTGCATATTCTTGCATTTTGGTTTCCTACTCCTAGCCTCAAAATTTTCCCATTTCCATCATATGGGAATGATTTTTCATTCATTAGAAAGCACTAGATGAATATTTACTCGTTCAGATGAACGTTGCTGTGAAACTAAACATCACCAAAGATGGCAGCAGGTAGAGATCTGACAGGTGAGCAGGGTCAGAAAGTGTTCTGATGCTACTTCACCAGAGCATAAAAACACAAAGAGAAGCATCCAGTGGCACATGGTGTGCTTTGTAGCCAAAATATAAATAAAAAAAATTTGAAGATAGCAATAACAGTGAAAACTATTATGTCTTTCATGAATATTAAGACAAAAATACAACCTTACAGCAAGGCATTTCTTATATCTACTATGACTGTTATCTGTTTAACTGTTCAAAGGGAAAAAATCACTATAACCACCTTGGAAGATTCTGCAATGGAAATAGGCATTTTCCTAGTTATCATATAGTAATGATTTTCCATTCATTAGAAAGCACTAGATGAACATCGATGTGAAACAAAGCAGAATCTAGAGTCATGCTCATCAAAACATACACATTTTCCTATACGCTAAGCCAGATACCCACTCTTTATTTTCAGAATCATGTTTTGGATATGATGATGAAAGTATGTAATTGTCCAAAGCAAAGAAAAAGTTAACAACACCCATAGACACATGTTTGAATACTTGGTCCCACTTGGTTGAACTGTTTGGTAGGATTAGAAGTTGTGACCTTGCTGGACGAGGTTGCCCACTGGGGTTGTTTTCAAACCTCATGCCAGCCCCAGTTAGCTCTCTCCCTCTGCCTTCTGCTTGTGACTCAGACGTATACTCTCAGTTACTGCTGCAGTGCCATGCTACCCACTATGATGATCATGGACTAACCCTTTGAAACTGTAAGTAAGCCCCCAGTTACATGAACCTACAGGATTTGGAGTTTGCCTTGCTTAGTTCTGATTAGGTCCAGTATTTCCTCACTTTCCCTCCTCTGGAATGGAAATATATATTTTGTGCCACTGTATGTTATAAGAATGTAACTTGCTTTTTGCATTTTAATGGGGGGGGGGCGGCTACAATTAAAAAGATTGCTTTGAGTCTCAGAAGAGACTTGGAACTTGCGTGAGTGCAGTTTCTTCAGAGGACAGAACAGGGCATCATGGAACTTCTGAGACTGGAGTTACAGATGGTTCTGAGCTGCCATGTGACTGCTAGGGCTCTGCAAGCATAGCCAATGCTCTAACTACTGAGCGATCTCTCCAGCCCCTAGGCTATGAACTTTTAAAGTGTTGACACAGTGAAAGGCCATGGGGACTTTTGAAGTTGGACTGAATGCATACTGCCATGGAGCTATAGGGTCAGCAAGTAGATTGTGGTGATTTGAATGAAAATGACCCTCTAGGCTAATATATTTGAATGTTTGGTTCCTGGTTGGTGGAACTGTTTAGAAAAGATTAGGTGTTGTCTTGTTGGAGGAGCTGTGTCACTGGGGTTGACTTTTGAGGTCTCAAATGTCCATGCTATTCCCAGTTAGCTTGAGCTCTCCAGGTGCTTCTGGTTTGTGAATTAGGAAGTAAGCTCTTAGCTATTGCTTTAGCACCCTGCCTGCCTGCCTGCCTGCCTGCCTGCTGCCATGCTCCTCACCATGATGCCTATGGACTTACCCAGTGAACTACACGAAAATCCTCAATTAAATGGTTTTTCTTGTATCTTGGTCATGGTATATCTTCACAGCAATAGAAAAGTAATTAAAACCTCAATGTTAAGAGGATGTAGCACCATGCAGGCTCCTATGAACAACCATGCTAGGAGTAACCAGAACAGGTAATTGCAACAATTAAGTCCAATCAAATTTAATGTATATTCTGATAGCTTTTCTCAACTAATCTAGGCAAATTGATGTTTTATCTGGAGGATTAAAAGACATCCAAGATTTCTTTTTTTTTTAAGATGGTTTCTCTTTGTAGTCCTGGATGTCCTGGAACTTGCTCTGTACTCCAGCTGGCCTTAAACTTACAGAGATCCAACTGCCTCTGTTTCCCAAGTGCTGGTATTAAAGGTGTGTGCTACCACTACCTGGCTAAGATTTTTTTTTTTAAACTACAAGGGGTATAGAAATTTATTAAAGTTCATCAATATACAATAAAATGTGTCACATTATAGCATGCACCCAGAAAGGCGTAAAAAAATCAACAAAGCACAAGAACACAGAAGGGGGCTTCTGTACTATGACAATAGTAATTTAGTCTACAGAAAGATGTTGTTTCCAACAAACAGAAGAAGAATGAATCTGAACTTTTGAGGGGCTCAAAGATTTTATGCCCACCATACATAAAGTGAAACCAGATAAATAGAACAAAAAAAAAAAAAAAAACTCAGAAGAGAGAGAAAAACAGGAACCAGTGTGGTAGCACACATTTGTAATTCCAGAATGTCTGAGACAGAGGGATAATCAGGAATTCATATCCTTAGTTAACTATTAGGCCAAAGGCTAGCCTCAATTAACTAAGACCTTATCTCAAAACAAAACTCCAAAACAACAAAACCCCCAACACAAACACCACCACCACTATACACAAACCCCAAATACCACAACCCCCACCCCTAAATAAAGACTGAAGCTGGGAGTGTTAGTTCAAGTGGTAACATGTCAGGTCTGCTTATCGTGCAAAAGTCCCTGGGCTTAATCACCAGCATCATGAAAAACTGACTGCAGATTAAAAAATAACTTACACTTATTATGACATGCTACCTGAGTTCTCATACTACTTAGAAGACATCAGTCTCAGAATAACCAGAAGATCCATCCCTTTTGGAAACCCCCACATGCCTGGCTCTTACCTGGAAGAGTATCTTGAGGAATTTGTCTCTGCACTGGCCAGCAGTCTTCTGCTTCTTCTAGCTGAGATATCACATTTGGCTTGGAAAAGTGATGCTCTGCTCAATTGAAAAGAGACAGGGCTTGGAGGTGTGCTTAGAGAAAATGCTATCCTGCTGCAACAATCTATTCCCTCCTTCTCCCATGCTGTGACACGATAACTTCAGGTCTTGGGCAATGACAACTACATATCCACTCCTTTTGTTGGATTTCCTGGGTTTCCTTGACAGCAAAGGTACCA
Source organism: Rhabdomys dilectus (assembly GCA_019844195.1). Lineage (NCBI taxonomy): Eukaryota > Metazoa > Chordata > Mammalia > Rodentia > Muridae > Rhabdomys > Rhabdomys dilectus. The sequence goes on from JADRCG010009317.1 coordinate 12,183, forward strand.
TAAAGTAAAAAGGGAGGTTGTTCAACTTAGAGACATTCTGGGAAAGCTTTTGCTTCCCTGCTAAATTTGACAGTTGAGAAAGAACTGGTCAGGACTATCAACTTTTATTTCTGCTTAAACATAGACATAAAGCTTGGAGCCATAGCTATGAAATAACTAGAGAGGACAGAAGACTTCCTAAGAACCACAAAGAAATCACAATCTTTGATGACACCCCCGAGCTGCTGGACACTGACATCTCATGTTTGATGTGCCATAAAAATTACAGGCAACTGTCACTAGAGCTATAAACATCCTTTATGGGCTCTGCCCAGTATTCAGGGTTCTGATGTATTGATTGGATGAAACTTCTCAAGTCATACTGAAAAGCTGCCTTTTCCCTCTCTACCAGGTTCTACATTCCCTCGACATTTCTCCTCGGGTCCCTCTAGCCTAAGCCCAAGCCCAAACAGTTCAGAGAGAGGTACCACACATTCGGAGTTGGGCTGGGGGGCAGGTAGAGTCAAGCAAGACTGGCATTGAACTTCCAATCCTCCACCACCTCCAAACTGCTGGAAATAAAAGCACGCTCCACCCACCCTAACAGATCTTTATTAAAGTGGAGGCTGCCTTACCCACTGAAATCACGTTACTGTAGTTCTCCATCATGATTTCCCTGTACAGGCACTTCTGTTGGAGGTCCAGCTGTGCCCACTCTTCCTTGGTAAATGTCAGTGATACATCTTCAAACTTCACAGATTCCTAAAAGCCACAAGACTTTTAGTTCAGCTATGGGTTTTCCTCTTTCACAGTGAGAGAAAAATAGAAAGGTTGAGCAAGATGACTCAGTTACATTTTACTTGTCTTATTTTATCTGCCTGACACTAATCAGGGGACAAGTGAGACCTGTGGGCTATGAAAACCTGCTCTTTTCTCACTAACCAGGGGATAGGACTGTTGGTTCTTTTCCTGGTTTTGAACTGTCACTTCCTTAAAGTAGCTGCTGAAAACTAAAAGTGAGCCTCTTATTTTCTTACACCTGTCAGTTTCTTCACCAGACCCCAAGCTTAAAAAAAAAGAAAAATGAAAAGGTCTGGTGAGATGGCTCAGTGGGTAAAGGTGCCTGCTACCAAGCCTGAGTTTGATCTCCAGGACTCATATGTTGGAAGAAGGGTAACGATCTGGAAAGGTGTCCTCTGTCCTCCACAAGCAGGCAGTGGCACACACGTGCATACCCACACACAAAATAAATGTAATAGAAGTGTTTTTTTGCTTTTTTAATTGAAAAGCCTCAATCTGGCTTGCCAGTTCCCGGTTCAGAAATCGGTTTGTTTGTTTCTTCTTCTATTCTAACCACCCTATTCTAACCTCAGTCTTTCAACTCCTCCCGGAACTCTAGAGTATCTGAGAACAAGCGTCGCACCACTAGCCGGTCCCTGGGCGGGTTCAAAAGCTGAAAAGAAGCCTTTACTCACATGGGGCCAGGTTGTTGGAAGCGTGGAAGCCATACTGTCCTCAATGGTCTCTCAGGGGAGTAGGCAGGACGCTGACGAAACTGAAGGTGGAAGAGGGAGGCACTAAGGAATGTGCCCAGTGGCTCCCCGACCTCTGTCCATATCCCACTCTTTAGCAGGACATGACCAGTCCTCCCCAAAATTGCAAAGTGCCCAATGAGTCCTCTCCCCGACTCACATAAGCCTACAAGACAGGTTCCCCTCTAACCGAGAGGGGAAAGCTGATGTCCTCTAATCCAGAATGCGGTTGCTTTTCTTAAAATGTGTTCTCCATTTAGAACGCGATGTCTTCCTCAGGATCCGGAGCCACGACTACACACCTTCTCCCGGGTCCGTAGAAGTGGAGCCACTAA
>JADRCG010009318.1:8527-53533 GCA_019844195.1 Rhabdomys dilectus
TCTCTCTCTCTCTCTCTCTCTCTCTCTCTCTCTCTCTCTCTCTCTCTCTCTCTCTCTCTTCCCCAGCGCAAACGAAAAGTCACATGACAGCGGCGGTGGAATGGGAAGATGGGAGAGAATCTGTTTTCAGCTTCCTGGAAATCTCGAGCTAGTTTTAGATTGCTTATAGCAGGCTGCTTTCCCGCTTCTGTAAATCTATTCATATGCTTTTAAATGTTGTGATACATTAGAACTTTAGGACAAAGCGTGCTGTAGTTGCACCTCCTTAGCATTTGAGCGTTCTCCTAGCAGAATTACTACTTCCAGATCACCTCCAGGTGTATAGCAAAATCTGGTTTATTTTATTTTATTTTTTTGATCATATACCTTTAGTTCAGGCCGGATGAGGGTAGAATGCAATGCCTTCCCTTAATGTCACTCTAACAGTTAATAACAGGTCACCTCTGCAGGTGAGGAAAAACGGGGAGAGCAGCTAACCATCCTCAGAACTGCTTTTATGATTGGTATCATGGAGTCATGATACCGTGGAGCCCACATACGAGGAGAGAATAAATTTATCCAATAAAAAAATAAACTATACCCCTCCCCCAAATCTGCCAATTTTTGAAAAAGGTTATAAGAAAGGAGAACAGTCCGAGTTGCTCTGATTTCTGGACAGGAATTGCTTACAACAATGGAGCTGGGGCATTAGAGGGAGCACTTGTGTCATTTATATATACAGAGAGTCACAGACCACCGCTCCACCCATGAAACTCTGAAGTATGACATTTCAGAGAGTCAGGAGAGGGAAGGAGGGAGGGAGGGAGAGAGAAATAGAGATATATAGAGAGGTATATGTTCATGCTCTTGTAGCAAAGCTATTTGGGACTTAGCAGAAAATTAAAGATACAAAAGAACTTCCCATAATGTCTGTGGCTTGAACTTTCTCCACAGGGTTGTCCTGCGACTGATGGTGACAACCTGGTCTACTTTGAGGAGACAGATAAAATGCTCAGATACTGTTGGAGACTGCAGAGAATAAATGCACACAGACACTGTGATCCAAAGGTCATTTAAGGTCGTGTGTCCTCTTCCCTCCCTGGCCTGGGTAAAAAGAGCAGCGCCTGTGATAGTGGATCTAGTGTGCTGCTACATAGGACTCTTCACTGTCTGAGGAGCAGTGGTGTGGGAGGGGCTGTTAACATTGTATTAGAAATGCTTCTCTTCACTTTTACCCCATTACTCGGGCATTGCTTGTCTGTTTATTACAATTACACTTCATGGCCGAGCAGGACTGTTTACCTCTGTATCCCAGCACCTGAGAGGCAGAGGCAAGGGGATTACGACTTCAAAGCCAGAGTTTCTACCTGTGAGACTTCTTGTCTTGTGTTTCTTTAAAGGAAAAAAGAATAAAATAGCTATGTGTCCTTGCACGTGAATAAAATTTAAACCCAGCACCATTTTATAAATCACATAAAGTTCATTTTTGTTGCAGATACATGTGGATTTCCTTTTTACATTTGTCCTCTCCTGCTCCCCTTCTCTGTCTCCTTCCCACCCATATGTGTGTATTTTTTCTGCTCCCACTCCCACTTCAGATCAGGGTCTCCACTTGAGGTACAGGCTGTCCTTGAACTCTCTATGTAAGCCAGGCTAGCCTTAAATTCATGGCAATCCTCCCGACTTAGCCTCCCAAGTGCTTATGAGTAGAAGCTACTACTTAATTACTTTAATTATTACTGTTTTTGTTTTATTATTTGGTCATTGCATGCTGAATAAATAGGTGCTGTTTTTCCTTTGGCTGCTTCCTGCTGATACAGGGGTATCATTGTTAGGGAGCCAAGGCAGTTGGAATATTGGTCAAGGCCTAGAGGATCAGGCTGTGTAGTTTGATGTCTCAGCTCTATCAGACCATGTAGGGCTAGGGACCTATAGGCAGCCTTGGGGAGGTTTGTGAGGTTGGACTACCTGGGGCTAGTTGCCTTGGAACCATCTAGGATATAGATTTCAAGGGAACACCTGGGCTGCTGGGCTGCTGGGCTGCTGGAGCAGAATGTAGTTGATGAAACCTACTGGGACAGATAGACTAGGGACAGACAGAAAGAAAAATTAAGGATTTTACGCAATACTTTTTATCTTAGGTGTACATTTGAAACTTTTAGGTCCATAGTCTTAGTAGTTGGGGAAAGTGGAGGGAGGGGGAATCCCACCATAAAAAATAGACAGGCAGAGAAACGTAGGCTGTTGGTTTGCAGCAATATATACGTGGAGTCCATTTGACCTGTGAGAGGTTGATTTAAGTTGATTTCCTGAAACGTTACAAGAATTTTTTAAGTTTACAAAGTAAAAGTTTTAGCATTGTTTGTAATCTGTACTGAAAGCCACATTGTAGGAAGGGCAATAGACTTATGTTTTGAGTTATAGCAAACGTTTGGGGAAGCAAACAACAGCAGAGAGAGGGAGGGAGAGAGAGAGAGAGAGAGAGAGAGAGAGAGAGAGAGAGAGAGAGAGAGAGAGAGAGAGGATAGAGAGAGCAAAAACAAATCTGAAACATTTTATATGCCCTAAATCACTTCATTTTCTAAAACTCTTGCAATTTATCTATGCTTTCATATCCTCAGATCTTATTTCTTTAGACCTTTAAACATTTCTTAGACCTTTGTAACTTGCATTTTTACACCTTAAAACATTTTCTCAGAGTCTCATCATTTCAGACCTTTTTAACTTGATAAGTGGTTAAGGTAGGAGGTTGTATAGTGGAGATGGGGCTATTCCACTGACATGTTGTAGGTTTGAGTCAGGTTATGTGAAAGGTTTATCTGCTGGGGTGAAAGTCATCGGGATTTGGAGGAAGGATAGAAGGGATTTGGTATCAGAGTGAAACATATAATGTAGGTAGTGAATTATGTCCTGGGTGAGAGGGATATTGTATGGTGAATATGTGAGGCATAGAAACTGACTGGATATAGAGAATGAATGAGGTCTCTGAGGCTGGCTAAGGATAGAGGGGGTATTGGGGCTCGGAAATGTAGCCAAAGTGTCTTCGAGTGTAATAGAAAGGGGTTCATGATGTGAGCAAAGGAAGGAGAGGTAGTATCTCACAGTGGGATTGACTGAGGAGGGGGAGAGGGCAAGCCGGGTTCTGAGAATTTTGATAGAGAGTGTACAATGGATGTCAAAGAAAGGAAGAGGGAGGCAGAATGGTGTCTTGGGAGCTGTTGCTAGGGTAGAAGGCAGCTTTATGTCAATTTTAGGAAGGATTATTTTGCTTGGTTTTGGTAAGGGAATAGGGTCTGAGGGAATGAGGAAAAAGGAGTGGGGAGGGAAGAAAATGTCTTTAAAGGAGCAAGTTAAAGAAGGGGCCTGAAGGGGTCTGGACTGGTTACATACTCTGACTATGGGTGAGGGGTGTGAGTGAGACCCCAGAATTCTCTTATAAGCGCCTGGAGAGTGATTAGTATGGGTTTAGGCAAACCTGTCAATATCATCAGAGGCCTGACAAGGATAAATTATAGCATGAGGCATAATCCAAATAACGTGTACATCAATTAAGTGACAGAGACTTTCCCATGAACTGCAAGGGTTACCCTAGGTTTCCCTGCTTTCCATGGCTGGGCAGTGAGGGTAGGTCTTCAGCTGTCATATAGGACAGGATTTAATCTTCAGTTGTCACATAGAGCAGCTTTGACTTATGGCTGCCAGATTCAGGTCTAAGAGTTTTTCCTGTAGAGGAACTTTGGGAAAATTGACCTTACTTTGTCTAGGCAGAGTAGGGAAATCAACCCCCAAATGTCCACAGTTTGAAAAGAGCCCTGGTAGTAAATAAAGCAAGAGGTAGCTGTCCTCAGTGGTTAGCATTACTATAATCCAGGTGGAGTTGTCACGCCCTGTCTTCTTTAGAGACTATCAGGTTTTCATTAGGAAGAGGCATGTCTCTATAATGGAAAGCTTAAACATTTTAAATGTCATATTCAGCAGATCTCTGAAGAGTCTGAGGACCGCTTATCTATTATGTATATAATTTTTAGGCTTACCCTTGAAAACACATACAGGAAGCTAAATAAAGCTTGTCATTACATGAATTATAAAGAGGTTTATAAGTTAGTTGTTAAAAAAATTTTTTTTTTTGAGGATTACCAAAGTTTTATTTAAAATTTCAGAGCACCCGAAAATAAAGACTATAATGTACTTGTGTCTTTATTGTGTGACTTTAAAACTCTCAATCAGTTAGCCTCCAAGGGTTATCGCGAACAGAGCGCTAGCTGCTCAGCCAGGCCTACTGCTGTCTGCCCTCTCTCTCTGCTGGCTGTCAGGGAGGTAGGCTGCTGACATCCTGTGGGCAGGTGACATGTTCCTACTTGGAGTGGCGCTTTTTCTTCTTGTTGTGGCTCTTGATTGCCCTTCTCAGGGCTTCATCCAGAATGAGATCTGAATTCTCATGTCTGTGTGGCTACAGCCAATCTTGGGGCAACAGGCCTTCTTCTTCCTCTTATGCTTGGATTCAATCATGCGAACAATGGCTTCCTCTTCGTATGTGTGGCCACACATTTTATTTTTCACTGGCTTCTTCATTTCCAGCTGTGTTATGGGGCAGATGAAGTTGGTTTGGCTCTGGGTCACAATCATATCTTCGTCAACTCCTTCTGTCCCATCATTCTCTCTGTCTTCATGAATACCATATTGCTTCTTCAGCTCCCTCAGCTGCTGCTTGAACTGCACGAACTTTTCATTCTCTTTAAAGTCGGTGTCAGAGTTCTTATCCTGTAAAGCCAAAAATTTCTTCTCCACCAGTAATTTTAAATCTGGTACTTTTTCTGGGCGTTCTTCTTTTACATAATTTATTGTAGACTGGACAGCCTTAACATAATGGTTTAGCTCTCGATCCATTTTAGCAAATTCGACCATGACCTTGTCCATATTGTACTCACTACTCACTTCAGTCTGAGTCTCCACAAGGTCCAAGGCAACACTAGAAACTGTGTCCATGCCAGAACTGATACAGGATTGGAAGTTCTTTAAGGAGGAGAGAGCTGACTCTACACCACTGAAGGATATGTAACGAGTAGAACCTGAATTCGTACTGGATCATCCTGGCATCTTGAAATTGTTACCTGGCTGTCCCACCTAGCTCAGTGATATCTCCCCGAACGTCGCACGCCCAGACCCCGATTCCTTTCCGCAGCCCACTTCTCCTGTGGCTGAAACCTAAAAAAATTTTAAGAGTTGAAAGTGGAGATTAGGGATTTTTGGAAGTGTAGAACAGATGAAGATAGAAGGGATTTTGAGATTGTTTGTGTGAGCTGCAGGAGGAGCTCCATCAGGAGAAAAGACAGAGAGGACAGCTCCAAGGGAGGGAGGAGGGAGCTTCAGGTGGGAGCTGAACAAAGAAGCTATGGAATGTAAGCATGAGCTGAGATAAGAGAATACGGTTGATAGTATCATCGACGTCAACAAAGTGTAGAGAATCGGCAGGAGCAAGGAAAGGCTCAGGCGATAGGAAGGATCGCAGGCTGAGAGAGAGCACAGTAGGACAGCAGTTAGGGCTACAGTTCTTAGGGGAAAGAGGCAAGGAAGCTCGTAAGGTCCTGGAAGGCATAAAGACCGAGTAGATAGCTCTGAGTCGGGAGGAAACAATGAAAAAGGTCCCAGGCTGCCTCCAGGATTGCAGCTTCTGGGTAGAGGAGAGAGAGGAGAAAGAGAGAGAGGGGGGAGGGGGAGGAGGAGGGGGAGAGGAGGGAGAGGGAGAGGAGGGAGAGGGAGGAGAGGGAGAGGGAGGGAGGGAGGGAGGGAGGGAGGGAGGGACGGGAAGGTTGGGGTGGTGTTGGGGGTGAGGCTGAAAAAAGGGGCTGGCACTGAGCAAGTGTGGCCGGTGGCCAGTGGGCGAGTCCGTGAGAGAGCTGAGGAAAGAGTGGGGGTTTTGGTATTTCGGAGCAGGAGGGAGCCTAGACAGCGGTAGCAGCTGGCAGCCAAAGGGAAAGGGTTTTGGATCCAGGACAGCAGCTTACCAGCTTTGGCGGTAGGGGAGGGCTTCTGGAGCTAGGTGGGCGGCAGGGGCAACCGGGAGAGATCAGAGGGTGTGGGCCTAGAGCCAAGGGCCATTAGTCAATTCGTGGCAGCAGAGGTTTTGATGGCCACTAGAGCATGAGGTGGAGAACAGAAAGTACAAGGGAAAGAAAGGTTGGAGATAAAAGCAAGCGGAGAAGCAGATGAGGGACACGGGATTTTCCGACGGGAGATGCTGGTGGCTTAGCCCCGGCTGCATCCTTTCTGAAACAGCCAAAGTGGGAGGAACACAGGTGGGAACAAGAGTTGGTTTTGTAAGAGAGTAGGGTTGCTTTCTATAATAAATAACTTAAACCTATCTTGACTTTAAATTACTCTAAGCCCAGAAGCTGCAGGCCTCTGGATTTATTGACATTTGGTGGTAACAGCAGGCGATTAGGCAAATGATTTATTGCTATGTTTTTTTTTCTGTCCAGGAAGCCAGAAGTCTCTCTGGCTAGGCCTGTTAACTCTGTGAACTGGAGATGAAGGAAAGGAAAAGAGTTACAATGTTTTATACAGGCAAATATGCACAGACCCGTGTACATTCATAACCCCACATTCTGGACAGCCTGACTGTCTCAATCAACTTTACAAGTATTCATGCATGTTTACATACATACACATATACCTACTCATGTACATGTGGACAAAATATGCATTTGGATGGATGGATGGATGGATGGATGGATGGATGGATAAATGGATGGCACAGAGTCCTCCAAGCCGAACTATCCAACTAACAACTTTTATTTCTTTTCTCTGGCCCTTTTATACCTTCTTAAACCAAAAGTTCTTTAGAGCATTACCTCAGAGATAAAGTGTTACATAAAATGGGAGTTACAGAAGAATGTTGCTATTAAGTTCAGAGCAGTGTTTCATTCTAAAATGTTCATTAAAAGTTCAAAGCAACAGTTTTCATGGCCTTGTCTTATCATAGTATACACACCTGTGGCTTTATCCTTGGACCTAAATGTTTTTCCTTGAACACAAATTTGTCCTAAGTGTACTTCTCTTTTTAGTGTGATTATGGAGCTCATTGTATTTTCTTGCTTTCTTTTTTTTTGGTTTTTCGAGACAGGGTTTCTCTGTAGCTCTGGCTGTCCTGAAACTCACTCTGTAGACCAGGCTGGGTATTTTTTTTATTATGCAGCCTTTACTTACTATATGAGGTGTGGGTACATTCTATTCTTTTTTTTTTTAAAGCATCTATTTATTATATTTGTATGGGTACACTGTAGCTGTCTTCAGACACACACTAGAAGAGTGCATCAGATTCCGTTACAGATGGCTGTGAGCCACCTTGTGGTTGCTGGGAACTGAACTCAGGACCTCTGGGAGAACAGTCAGTGCTCTTAACTGTTGAGCCATCTTCAGCCACATTCTATTCTTGATTTTAACTTTATTATAACTTTCTAGCAAAGCAACTAATACCATCTTTAAAAAAATTTCTTTGTAAAATTATTTGAAGCAAATCAGGAATTCTATAAAATTATCAATTCATCAAAACAGCATTAATTCATGAAAATTCATCTTTATGTTGACCTGCAGGAAATCTGATTAATAGGATGGGCTAATGGCCAGGGATTATTATATTAATTTAATAATGACAGGAAAGGCCTATCAGCTGCAAGAAGCAATTCCAAGATGAATTTTCTTTGGAACCTTTCCATTGAGCTCACCCATCGCAGACCATGCAAAAAACAGTGGGTCACCTCTAGGAAGGTCACCTGCTAGCCTTAGCCTATCCTAAATGGCTCCTGACAGAGAGGCAGGGAAAGAGAGGGGCATCTTCTTGGTTCTTTCCATGTGTCTACAAAATTGTAAAAGTTGTCATTTTGTTTGGCTATCTAGGGAGCATGAGGACCATTCCTGAGTGGCAAGATATCCTAGTAATATTGGGCATGAATTGGAGTCTTTAGGAGATATCCCAGAGGCTTATCAGTAGGGATGGAGAGAACATATCCCCTTTGCTAGTGGTGGCTGTGAGCCAAGGTCAGAGTCAAAGGTGTCCCCCAGGAAGTCTCTAGGAGGGAGGGGTCATCACCCAAGCACCATCCCCAAGAGAGGGACACAATAGCCCAATGACCTGTCCGAAGACTTTAAGACAGACCAGGGATGTCTCAAATGTCATCACCCAATGTCCTGGGGAATGTTTAGAACAGCTATTAAAGGAAAACTCACCAATTAGCCAGCTGTTGGATGCAGGGAATAAGCACCAGATTGTCAGAAAAGTGTAAGAACTGGGCTGGGAAGTCCTGTAGACCCATCTGAGTTGTAATCTAAGTCACCATCAAAGTAAAGGGGGCCTAGTGTCAGGACAGAACATACCCAGACACCAAATTCTCAGTACAAATAAGATTACCTCAGATGGTACAAGCAGGCCTTGAGGTGGCTGCCTCTGGACCAGACAAATACAGCAGCAGGTGTTTTTGTAGGAGTGAATTTTAAGAAGAAAAAGAGGTCGGTGGCAGGATCAGTTGTTAACACTGGTCCATGTTTGTCAGTGTAATCACATAATAAACTTTGATTGCTGGACCTTGGTGTTTTGATTGCTAGATTTTGGAATTTTAGTCATGTATAGAAACTGACCAAATAAGGGCATAGACCTTGGGGGCTAGCTTTAGGAATGTAATCCAACAATTTAGCAAGTGAGAGGGAAGTGGGCAAGATGAAGCCATGTCTGCCACACTCAGGCCTGTTAGAGAACCATTCAGCTATTACAGTTTACTTCTGTGAAATAATGAACACTGTCATGTACAGCGTATTTTCTCCTGTAATTCTTAAAAAGCAAATATGTCTGTAGGATCATGTTTTAGAAAAGGAAATACAGGGGAAAAAGAAACAAAAAATACTTATCTTGATAAAATTTGCCAAATGATTCATAGTCCTTAACACTAGTAAAAGCGCAGTCTTCCAGATTGACAATTAAATCACTTCATGAGGGCAGAGTGGAGAATGAGGTGTCCCTGTCACTCTGACTGTGAAGGTCTACTCACAGCTTCAGCTTTGTGTGAAAAACAAACAAACAAATCATCTGTTTGAGCTACTGAGATATGAATGCAAGGAATTTTCTTAATTAGTGATCAATGGGGGTGGGCCCACCCATTGTGTGTGGTGTGGTCCCTGGCCTGGTGGCCCTGGGTTCTGTAACAGAGCAGACTGAGCAGGGCATTCAGTAGCCCTCCTTATGGCCTCTTTATCAGCTCCTGCCTCCAGATTCCTGCCCTGTGTGAGTTCCTGTCCTCACTGCCTTAGATGATAAACTTTTATAAGCAACTATAAGTGAAATAAACTTTTCCTTCCCAAGTTGTTTTGGTCATGGAGTTTCATCACAGCAATGATAACCCTAACTAGAACCAGTCTGTAGGGCAGTGGACCGTGAAAGATAGCCTGGTCCTCGGTTGACCTAAAGGCTCTGAAGCCCCAGAAACCTTGAAGAGACTGTAGAACCTTTGCTTGCTCCCAGGGACCAGAATAGCTGCAGCCTCCCAACTCCCAAAGATTTGTGGCCATCAGCATGTAGGGGAACTCCCCAAGCCTTAACATCTAAGACCAAGACAATAGGAAAAGAGGTGTGACCAGAGATCTCCATGCTAATGAGTTACCTAGAAGCCTGGAGGGATTAGCCAATAAGCTTTCCTTCTCAGACATTCTTCCTTGCAAAAGGTATTTAATCTCAGGCCCACCCTGAGAAGAGGAATATGGTTTTACGAATCCACTTCCTGCCACGACAAAAAATTATTTGGAACCTTTTCATCAGAATCCACTATGGGAGCCATGGAGAAGGTCTTCGATACAGAGCTGATGCCTAATCTCCTGTAGATGGCCTCTATGCACTCCCAGCCCAAACTGCCAAGACTGCCACTGTCAAGCCAGGAACTCTCCCGGTGGGAGCAGCCTAAGCTCCCCTCCCGCCCCTTCCCACCAAGCCCCAGGCTAGACTTAGCCTGTGACCCCAGACTCCATTCTCAGCTCTTTCGTGACTTCAGAAGCTCTTGGCTGTCTGAGAAGCCTATGGCCCCAGCCTCCTCCCAGGCCTGAGGACCCCTGAGCCAGGGTTGGCATTTCCCATGCCTCAGACTGAGCTTTCCCACTCGAGGGAAGTGCCTCAGAGCTTCTCTGTAGTCCAGCACTCAAGCTCTGGCGCAGGTGAGGAGCAAGTACAATCAAACTCACTGCATCTGCCACAGGACAGGCCGGCTGCTTGGGGAGTATCTAGGAGAGTGACTGTAAGGAGCTCTGGGGTGGCACTTGACTGAAGAGACATGCTTTTGATTCCTAGCCTCTACAGGGAGCCTAGATTTGTTGTATATGTATGGATGCTTTCCAAGGTAGATTGCAGGAAGAAGAATAACTTGCTGCTGTGTATTGTCATGAGAACAGGAATATCTGTGAACATGGAATCTGTAGTAATTTAATCTCTTTCAGCAAAACAAGTTGATCATGACTTGAAATGAAATTACTGGGATCCTGGTTGTCATGAATACTGCATCATTTCAGGAGTTCTGCAGTCAATTTTTCACTTTCCTCTGGTTTGCCCTCTTTTCCCTTACTGTTGTTAATAACTGAGTTGCTGTGATCTTTGTGTTGATTTTCTGATGTCTAGATTGGACAGGAGTTCCCTGTTTTGCATTCAAGCACTCCACCATCACATCTCCCTTGTAGGCATATTGTACGGGACAATATAGTACTGCAAAGGAAACTGTGATGTTTGATCCCCAAGATTTGTATATATTCTAAATAGTTGGAAAGCCAATCGGAGCCCTGCTTCTTCTACATCCTAGTTATTACAACGTGATTGCTTTAGATTTTTCTGCCTTGTAGGTTTCAGGAAGCCTAAACTATGTGAACACTGGCTTGTACCTAGGGTTGGTGGCAGCTATCACCTGACTAGTTACTGCCTTTCAAATTCTGCTTTCTTCTACTACTACATTATGGGGAGTCTAGACTCCAGCAGTGCACTATTGAAAGCAGTATGCAATCCTCAATACCTAACATTTAATGAATCACAATAATCCTCCATTATAAGCACAGTGAGGTCATTAATAAATGTAGACTTCTGGATGAATAACTATTGAGTCAGGGATTGGAAGCTCTTAAAAAAATGATAACCCTTACCAGATGTAATGGTGCTTGCTTTACTCCCAGCATGGTAGAGGAAGATGCATGATGATCTCTGTGAGTCGGAGGTCAGTCTGGTCTCCAGAGCAGGTTCCAGGACAGCCAAGGCTAAAAGAGAAACCCCCAAGAAGAAAATAAAATAAAATAAAAAAATAAAAATAAAAATAAATAAAATAAAATGACTACTTTTAAGAGAGGGATTGTGGTAACTTTTTTTAACCCCAATATTTAGGAGACAGAGGCTGGTAGATCCCTATGAATTTTAGTCCAGGCTAGTCCACATAGCCAGTTCTATCCCAGCCATTGTTACATAGTGAGACCCTGTCCCAAAAACAAAAACAAGCAAAGAAAAAACAACAAAACAAAACAAAAACCAACTCTTCTCCAAACAAACTGAGAGCTGGATAATAGATTACTACCATTGCCCTTTATTGTGTGAAAGCCTGTAATCTGAGGACCAGGGAGACTACAGCAGGAGGATTGTGAGTTAGAAGCTACCTAGAAAGAAATAATTAGAACTTGTCACAAACCAAGTGATCAACCAACCAACCAGCCAACCAACCAAAATGATTTCTGCAAATATCTGTAAAATGATAACCTTACTTAAATGTCTACCCCCTGTATTTATCCTTCTAGAATAAGGATATATGTTTCCCAGGTCCTTCTTTATGTTTCTTAAATTCCACAACTCTGACAAGACTATGGGTATGGGTTATGTCTCTGAAATATATAAGAAGTAACTTGTAGGGGGAGATATTTAGAAAACGGTGCCTGGTCTGGCTTGTTCCCGGGCAGCCACCATGTTCCCGCTGCTCTTAGGCTCTGACCAGCTAGATAGGCAGGCCCTGGCACCCACGAGATGCCAGAGTGGTGGATGGCTCTGCCATGCTGCATTCACAAAGCTCAGCTGAAGCCCAGACAACATCTGCCATCCTCTCAGTAGAAGATGACAGCGGTGGGATTCGAATCCACGCCCCCGAAGAGACTGGAACCTTAATCCAGCGCCTTAGACTGCTTGGCCACACTACCGACTCAGTACCCAGTAGAAATGAGACTCTTAAAGCTTAATGATTATCTAAAGGATTTATATATTTAGAAATGTTCAATCACCAAGATGCTAACACAATTAGAATTGTTACCCAATATCTAACCTTTTGATAGAGGTTACTACCCAGGACAGCTTTTGACCCATCCGTGGTTTTCCATGGCTGATAGCCTCCTCTTTTCTCCTCCCCTTCCTCTCTTCTTCTCCCAGATCCACCTCCTCTTCTACTGCTTAATCACTGAGTTCCACTGCGAATACAATGTAGCAGAATAAATATCCTGCTACAGTAACTTTTTTCTTTCAAATGGAATGAAATAAAGAGTGTTAGAGTGGAAGTGACTACTTTCCTTGATTTCCCCAAGAAACACCATAGTAAGCTATCTTCAAAGATAGGCTTTGCATTTGGATTGATGTGTAATGTTTGAACCTCATGCTAAAGTAAAGCAGGAACACTCACTTTAGGCTTAATTTGTCAATAGGTATAGCAGGACTCTTCCTTCTTGTTACATTCTTCTACAGTGAGACTAAAACCAGCTCCTTCACTTTGTATTCCGTTACAGCATGGGGAGATCAACAAGGAAGTGTTTTGTCCTAATTACTAATATTGCTTCTTAAATAAGGAAGTTGACTTATATGTGTGCGTGATATTGTAAGTTGAAACAGAAAAATGTTAGGGGCAGGTGTAGAAAACAACACCTCACTATCAAAGCAAGCTATTAGAGAGTTAACAGAATAAGTCAAAGAAAATGATGGCTGTATTAAAAATACAGGGCAGTATAGGCATAGGACATTTTGTGAACAAATTTATGATGTAAAAGTAATGCCAGAGTGGTGAATGGCTCTGCCATGCTGCATCCACAAGTAATCTTCCTGATGGCATCATAATATTAGCAGGAGATGCAAACATATATTCTCTTTCTCCCTCTGCCTCTCTCCCCCTCTCTCTCTTTCTTTCTTTTCTCTCTCTCCCTCCCTTCCTCTCTCTTTCTCTCTCTCTGACTTTTTTGAGACAGTGGTTTTTTTATGTATCTCTGTCTGTCAGAACATTCCCTCTGTAGATCAGGTTTGCTTTGAACTCAGAAATCTGCCTGCTTCTATCTTCTGAGTGCTAGAATTAAAGGCACAAGATACCAGGCCTAATTTTCAGAGTTTTTCTTAACAATTTGAAAAGTACTTCCAACTGTCTAAGCTTTTTAGAGATGCAATACAAAAAACTCAGGGGAAACCCACCCTAGGGTTGTCTGATGCTGAACATGGGGACAGAGATAATTCAGCATTTTCGAGGGGACAGCTGGTCGACTAGTTCCAGTCTTTTTGGTATCAGAGGAGTTGAGACTCTGAGGTTCAAACCCCCTCTGATCCTCCATTGCTCAGTAAAGAGAATTAAATGTTTCATTTTAAAGAAACTGCTTAGTATACATAGGCTAGTGAACTAAAGAGCTATGAATTCTCCTCACTGTAGAGCCTGTGGTGAAGGTGAGTGCTGGGTCAGGCCTGACAGGGTAAAGGCTCCCCAGTTTGTATTTGTACTTCAGGATTCATGTGGTTCTTAGCTCAAAGGAAGCATGGCAAAGACTTCAGTTGTCAGTGCTACCCTGTCAGAAAAGTCTGCACAGTCTCTGTCCCTGGAGTACAGCTTTCCTTCTTCCTCCAAATTATTACCTTTGTTTGTCTCAGAAGTTATCTCAGAAGCCATTAGGGTTTAACTGTTCAGAGGAAAAATGTGAACTCAGAAAGCAAAACAACAAAAACACTTCCCTGCCATCCCCCTGCCTCTGCCCAAAAAAATAAACCACCAAGCTTCTGTAACTAGTTTCCAGTTTCTCCAGTCCTGTCCTCTGTCCCAATTTCCAGCTGTGAATCAGCTTGGGGTCTCTCATCTGAGTCTCAGAGTAGGTGGTCCATGCCTCTTCCTCTTCAAGTCTTTCTATAAACACAGGCACAGAACAAATGATGGAGATACAAGATTCTGTTTTCTGAGTAAGTTCCCACAGGGATCTGGGCAGACAAGAGTCACCATGTCTCTACACCACAGGCAGTTCAAGGTCATTCACATTGGTGTACTTGAAAGTTTTATTCCTTGCATACTAAACTACAAATGGGACTCAAAATCTTGACTGCCTCACCACCCCCATTTCAAAAAGCCAATAGCCTTGTATAAAGCATTAAGAAAACCTGTACAGTTCATCTATTGTACGGATAGTTGCGTCTGTCAGCATCCCAGTCAGCAGGGCCTTTCTAGTTCCTAGTGCAAACTAATATAGGCAACTGCAGGCCCCGGGCTCAGAGTAGAGGTGTGAGGAACGCCCCTAATGCAGAAGTGAGAGCTGAGCTGGGCTGGCCTGAAAGGTGGCTTCTGGTTACTGGTTGTGTCCTTGGTGGAGGCTCCTGGTCACTATCCTGGTCTTGGTGGATGCTCACTGTTTATTCTTGTGTTTCACATGTGAATCAATCTCTATATCTAATCTAATCTCTATATCTAATTGTAAAGTATATCTAATAAATATACTTTACAATAAAAAGGGCTAAAAACTCTTGTACCTTACACAAAAGAAGGAAAACCCTTAGAATCTACTGTCATACCCTCCAAGTGAATGTGAGACAGGCTTGTGATTCAGCATCTAATGTTATTAAGAGACCATTTGGGAAGAAGTAGAGAGAATGTATGTATGAGCCAGAGGCATAGGGGAGTTTTGTGGTGGATCTATTTCCTTGAGGAGTGACACGGCCTACTCAGTTAGGGTTACCTTTGCTGCAATAAAACACCACGACTAAACCAGCTTGGGGAGAAAAGGGCTTACTTGATGTACACTTCCACATCATCAAAGGAAGTTGGAATAGAAACTCAAATAGGGCAGAAACCTGGAGGCAGAGTTGAGGCTATGGTGGGGTTCCTTAATTGGCTTGCTCATCATAGCTGCTCAGCCTGTTTTGTATAGAACCCAAAACCATCTCCCTAAGGATGGTACCACAATGGACTGGGCCCTCCCCCATAAATCACTATTTAAGAAAATGCTTTACAGCTGGACTGTATGGTATTTTCTCAATTTAGGTCCCCTTCTTTCAGATAACTATAGCTCATGTCAAGTGAAACTAGCCTGCACATGGCCATTGGCTACCATAAAGCAGTGACTATATGTCCCTTCTTTCTGTGGGTGGTTGGTCACTAGCCCTTGTAGACAAAGGGACCAGAGGGCTTTGTGCTGGGGGGTGGGGTGGGGCAGTATTCAAACATGAAGAAATTTCATAGAATGCTGCAGTGAGACAAATCTACTTTACTGCTCCAGGGATAGAATATATAAGGGCTTTCTTAGGGATACAGGTGAATACACAATGCTAATTGGTCATAACATTGTGTGCGTGGGAAGGGCTGATTGATACAGAACCTGTTTATCATGTAGGTGAGAAGCCAGAGCAGGATGTGTGTGCTGAGTTACGCAGCCTTGAAGAGAGCTCTATACAAGGTCATTTTCCAGACAAGGATAATCACCTGTATTCAGGGACACTCTGCAGACAAAGTCAAGCAGAGAAAGGGAAGTCCCCTTGAGAAAGCCTCTCCATTGTGCACCAAGCTCAGAGAGCCATTCAGTCATAGGGGATCTTAATAGCAGGGTTCTCCAACAGGCTACGGTCACAGCAATGAAGTAAGATCATAGAGTGGTAGCTTGCCTTATGGTACTGGTAATGAGACAGTTACAGTCTCATGGTATGGGCAATTTGTTTTTATAGCTTCACCAGAGATTCCAGTCTTCACTTCTTCCTGCCATAGCTGCATATTATTTGGGACATACATAAGAGGTAGAATCTTGATTGAGGGTTCTATTCCATCTGGGCTGGACAGATGTTTTTAAGTCAGGGAAAATTGGAAGGTGAAAATTAACAATCTCTGACTAGCCACAGCTTAATATTTCTGATTACATGGAGGAGCCAGTCACAGGCAGAGTTCACACATAGAGGTAGTTACAGTAGATGGGGACAAGGAAAGAGACCCAGAGCCAGACATAATGCAGAGGATCATAAGACTCTGGAACAGTCAGCCCTAAATGAGATGTCTCCATCAAATCCCTCCCCTCTGAGCTCAGAGAGCCTCAAAGAAGCGGCAAAGGAACAGAAGACCCCAAGAATACAAGGCCTTCCAAATCAACATGAGCAAAGCTCTCATGAGCTCACAGAGACTGAAGCAGGATACATGGGGTCTGCATAGTTGGTACGAGCTCTTCTCAGTTTATATAATAGCTTCCAGTTTAGTGTGTTTATAGGATTCAAGTGTGTGAACAAGGGTCTCCGACTCTTGCACCTTCCCTTGGGCTCCATTTCATCTGTTGCTTTGTCTTGTACAACTTTGACGTGATGGTCTTTTGCTTTTTATTTTTTATTATGTTTGAAAATGAGTGAATAAATGAATAAATGAATGCATGAATGAATAAGAGTCTAGCCACAGGGGTGAGGGCTAACAGGGAAACCATCATTCGTACCTGCCAGGAAAGGGAGGATCTGTTTTCTTCTTTGGGATGACATGGGGTGTGTTAGCCACTTCAAGGTGGCTTTTGTGTCCATGACTGGTTGACTAAGCGATGGTGGACTCTACAGTTTCTTTGTGTGCATTTGTTTGGCTACTGTTTGTTTATTTATTTATTTTGGATATTGTTGTGTTTTGTTTTCTGAGTTTGGGGTGGGGGTTGTTGT
This sequence comes from Rhabdomys dilectus, assembly GCA_019844195.1. Taxonomy (NCBI): domain Eukaryota; kingdom Metazoa; phylum Chordata; class Mammalia; order Rodentia; family Muridae; genus Rhabdomys; species Rhabdomys dilectus. Next base: position 25,404 of record JADRCG010009318.1, read on the forward strand.
CCTGGGTTTTTGGTTTGGTTTTTGAGAAATAACTTGAAGTTGGTTGGGTAGGTGCTGAACCAGCCTGATTTTTTTATTTTGTTCCTGGGAACCATTTTAAGACTGTAGCTAAGTTGGGTTTCTGTTGACTGTAAAACTTGAGTTTCTATTTCTCAGAGCTGGGCTGTGCCCCACTCCACAACCATGGAGTTTATGGAAGATTTTTTTAACTGCTTTGGAAAATTCTTACTGCTTGTTTTCACTTCTGCAACCACACTGGCCTGAAAAGATCTCCACTTTGTGATTTTGCCATAAAGAAGAGGCATGGAGAATTGGCTGAAGGCTGCTTTCATGAACTCCACAGTAGGAGACAGCCACCAATTTGGCTCTGATGTGTACATGAATAAAGCTTGCTTTAATTTAGTCATTATTTGGATCAATGGCCTTTCTTCTCACATCTGGGAGGTTAACATAAGGAGGAGGAGAGAATCTGAAGGAACTTGGGGTAGTGGAAAAATATGATCAAAGTAAATTTAAATTTGAGAATTGTTTTAAATAATAAAAAAATGAAATTAAAACAAAATCATTCAGGTCATTTCTGAGGGCTGTAGGCTGCATTCCACACCCTGAAGAATCTATTCTTTTTTTTATAAATTCCATTTATTAGTGGCATCCTGTGGTACTTGTCTACATGAGGTTGACTTACTTCATTTAGTATAATGTCCCATAGGTTCATCTTAGTGACATGCAATGTGTTCAGCATAAAGAAATGATAAGGTTTGAAGTGATGTTTACGCTAATGTCAATTGTCAAATCTCTTGTGCATTTCCTGAATGGCACAATCAAATTCCATTTCCAGGTTACCTTCACTATCCTTACATAAAATTTTCATCATGTATTCAAGGTTTTAATTTATGTTCTGATCAAGATTTTGCTTTAGTTTTTTTCTAATATACTTTGACTTTTAAGGAGAAATTGAATAGAGCAACTCTGTGTGAGTCCATGCCATCCTTGGTCACGCTGTGTCAGCAATTATATTTCTCCTGTCTATTATTTTAAGAAAGCATTTGAAAATTACTTAAAAGTTTATTTGTATGTTTCTGTGTGTGTCCATATATTTTTCTCAGCATGCATGTGGAGGTCAGAGGACACCATGTGGGACTCAGTTTCCTTCTTGAGATCAGTCTGTCTGGGTGTCAGCAGGTGCTTTACTCACTGAGTCATCTCTCTAGGCTCCTGTCTATTCTTAATGTTGAACAACCTCTCCATTATTCAGATTAAACACATTTTTCTTTATACCTTCTCTATGTTCTTAAATCACTTTCTTTTGAGTCAAATTACACAGATTCACTAAGAAGGTGTTATTTGTCTGGTTCTTTATGTCAGACACTTAGAAAAGGGCTTTAACATAAGAGCGGTGAGAATAACATGAGCAATACATTAAATATGTAGCAATGTTACCTACAGACATATTTACAGCAGAAAGACTAGGAAGTGGAAAGATGGTGAAGAGACTTGCTTCTCTTTCAGAGAACCCAGCTTCATTACCCAATATCTACATCATAGGACACATGACAGCTTGTAGCTCTAGCTCCTTGGGACCTAACATTCTTTTTAGGCATGTGTGGGCACCTGTACAAATGTGGTGTACACTCACACAGACAAATACACACAAGTAAAAATAATTATATTAGAAAAAGAAGCTCTTTAATAATCTACAATACAATACTATAGACATCGGTTATGTAAATGTTCTGTGAATACAGTGCAACTAAGGAAAATGTAAATATTTATTCATCATTGTAAAGTAGAACCATGTAGCACCCATGTCTTTACAGGGGTTTTAGTCAGATATGATGAAGAAATTTTAAAAAATAAGATAAAAAGCATACCTCTAACAACTCAAAACATTTCATGTAAAATGATTATATCAGTAATATTTTAAGAATGTGCCCATCATATTCTTCGACCCATATCACTATCTTATTGTATGGATCCAACTTAAGTGCATAAGCAGTGAATCCTTCATTTAAACAAATCAGATTACTTCGCTGCTCTTTGGTGATATGTACTATGGTGGTGTAGCTGCACAGAGCTGTGGAGAGCACCCGGGCAGTAACAAAGGGCAGCTGCAAACCAGGCTTGCTCAGCTTCAGTCACACTCAGTGAATCATTTCACAAAAGACAAATTCACATTTTTTAAATCAACATGGAAACTACAGATGAGCATAAAATAAAACTTTGCAGATTTCTTTGACACTTATTGGACATATAAATGAGAGAGACATTTTCTCAGTTTCTTTGACTGAGCATGCCAACATTCAACCAGAAGCCCATCCCTGTGAATCAGCACCAGGGGGCTAAAAGTTGCATAACCAAGGGTCAGAAATTCTTGAGGATTTACCATCCAAGCATTGTCCCTTGAAGAGAGACTTAAAAACAGAGAAAAGGCACAATCTGTCCAGTAGAAGAAAACAAAGCAGAGCATCAGAAGGAGGACACTTTGAGCAGCTCTCAGCTCAGGGGGAGTTCTGTAGAGAAGCTTGGAGTTCTGAAGGTAGAGGACATGCTGGTGATGCTTGTGGAGAAGAAATATCATGTAGCCACTGGCCCCTCCCATGGCGCCTTGAAACATTGCATCTCTTAGGACCATAAGAGGGAGAACAATCCATTTTATTTCCTGACTTTCTTGCATAAAATAGCAATAGATGTCACTATTCTTAAGCTCTGATATATTTAGACTTGTATTTGTGATAGAATGGATTAGGTTCACACTTATTAAAGCATTGAATATCCAAAAAAATGAGAAGAATGGAAGGATGTGCCATGCAGACTTTGGCCTGAGTCTGCTCCACCCAGATGCTCTGGGACTGATGATGATGGCCTGGACCACAGTTAGGAGACTGCTGGTGCAGATGGAGAGGCCACGGGCCACCCTTTCCAGGTAAACAATGATCTTACAGCCTATGTCATCCAGGAAGTTTCTCAAACCAAAAGCTACTATTGTCTTTGGCAATCCCTTTGTAAGAAGGATTATAATGTTTGTAAAAGCCAAGTGGATGAGAATAAGATGTATGGGTTTCTTCTTAGGGCCTCCCCACCAACTGAACATATAATTCACAAAAACAAACAAATTCCCCTGAGTGCCAACCACAGTCATAAAGAGAGAAATTATTTTATTAATATACTTCAAAACCATTTCTTCCTTCCTAGGCAGAAAAACATTTATCCAGGATGCAAATACTTTTTGAAGAAAGCCTCAGTAATTCTAGACATGGATCTGAACAGCACATTTTGCATAATAGCATTTTCTGGAGTTCGTTAAGCAGCCATGGACACAAGTAATCTGGCAGATTAGGTCTCTGAAACTTGTTTCCTGTGGCCTCTGGGATATTTTATGTGCTCTGACATGTGTGATTGGTAACTGGTATTCAAAGCTAGAATTTAAAGGAGATTATTTTTGAGCTTTATTCTAGCAGAATTGACTTGCTCAAGTTCGTGTGTGTGTGTGTGTGTGTGTGTGTGTGTGTGTGTGTGTGTATGTCTGTCCTTCTGTCTGCATTCATGCATTATCCTTGTTACCTTTCATCATAGTTGGATTGAATTCCCAGTTTCTATAACCCAAAATTCTTCCTCTGTTTTTCAATCTATTCCTTCATATTTCTCCACCCACTTCCCAAAGCCTGAGGCTCATGGTGAACCTGACTGCCTTCCCCACATCACACACAGACACTGGGAAACCCTGCTGCCCAGCGCCTGCAGCATCTCTCACGTTTAGTTACTTTCCCTCCACATCTCTCCTCCTTTGTTTGATGTTCCTTTCTTATCTGCATCTTGAATAGTACAATAATTTCTAGAATTGCATTTGACACCAAAGCTCTAGAACATCAATTTCTACATCTTAATATGTTAAGTTTTTATAGTGATCATTATGCAATTTCACTCTGCATGAATGTTTACTTGATATTTTTTAAGATAGTCCTTAGTGCTGAGTCAAATTGTGTAACCTTTCCAGATAAAGTCCCACACTTAAAGCTGAATCCCAAGAGATGTTATGAAAAAGACTGTGTGAAAAATTCATGTATCCACCAGGTTGCAGCCAGGCACAGTGCTGTGTAGAACCCTGGGATGCTTCCTAGGTGATTGGGTAGCAGGGGGCTGTGATCCTATTGGATGACTCAGAGCATCTCGGGGTGAGCCTAGGGGTCACAGATGCTCTGAGTTATCCAATAGAATAACATCTAAGGGAGCATGGAACAGCCATGGATCCTTAGACCAACTTGGCCATGGACCAATTGTTGCTGATGAGGGTGATGGAAGAAAGGGATTAATGACTTGTTAGCTGCTGCTCTGAGATGAGTGAAGTTTTTGAGTTATGTGTTCTCAATATAGCTGCATGCAGAAGCATACAGTAGGTTGGGGGATACAGTTGTGAGCAAGGACTCTCCCATCTAAGAGGTCATGGTGGCATGTGTCTCTGCGGGGCCTGTGAGCAGCAGTTATGTCAGTTTGTATACAGCCTGCTTCTCCTCCTGTTTCTTTTTTAACCTGTTTGCCAGGCAGGCTGCTTTGTTCTACATCATGCTGAGCTGATTCCAGGACTCAGACCTTGGTAGGATGTTATTATGTACATTCAGTAGCTCCATTCTCATTTCTCTGGGACTTAGGGTAAGCTCTGGGTACACTTTCCAGAGTAAGAGGAATCTGGTTGCTTCAGTGACTCCATGGGTTTGTGTGTTCTTAGTACTTAGAATGCCTTTGTTCCCTGTTCTTTTTCCTGCTAAACTCACAGGATTGCCTTAAATGTCTTTGTCCTTCTGATCGCATATGTGACCTGTCGGAACCTATCCTTGTTGCCAGATTTGTTCCAGGTGGTTTCATGTCTCTAGAAATGTCAGTTACTGCCTTTCAACTGCCCTTCTGACAAATGGATAATTGCTGCCAATATCAGTGAATCTTAGAAATCACAATACAGTCCTGAATATCTGCATATAATGAAGTATACTTCAGATGTTTATAGGAAGCGTATCAGCATCTGTTATTGTCTTTAGAATAAATGTTAATGGTTTTTTCAAAGACTGGAGTCTGTAAAAATTGCTGCAATCAATAACTCCAAGTCCTGGTGGAAAATATTGACAAATGTTTTCTGTTTGTTTAATGCTAGCCTTCCTGGAGAGTCTCCATTTCAAATCCTCTATTCCTGTTTCCAAACTTTAAATCACGCTTGACACCAGACTCTGGCACTCCTAGTAAGTGATTCATTTTTACTGAAGTGGACTGTGAGAGGAGAGAGGTGACTCATCTCCCACACTATTTGGTAAATGTTAAAGGAAATTAATTTAAAAGACAGGATGGATTTATGTTTAGATAGATGGACGTTTTCATGAGTTTAACTCCCAAGAGCCTGAGGTATATAATCTACCTCATTCATCCTGAATTTCTAAAAGCAAGCCAGCAAGCAATCAACAGAAAAAAGACTATTGCTCTTTGCTTCTTAACACTGGGATAAAGTTAAGATGAGCTGTTTCAGGATGTTCTACTTCACAGCCTGGATCCTTGTAGCAGGAATTCTTAAGATGGTAGTGATGACTGTTACACTTAGTGGTTTACATTTCTCCACATGCTGCAGACCCACAACGACTGAAGTTGAGATAAGTATAAGTGTAATATTAGGTGACAGAATCTAGAGACTATAAAGATGAATCCAGAAGGAAAACCTTCAAATGGGAAATTACAAAGCTGCTGTAAAAGAACACTTGAGCCCATACTTGAAAAGTGGAAGTGCATCAGAAGTGAAAGTATAACCTTTACAAACACCAGTCAGTCTGCTGCAGTCACAGTGCTGGCAAACACGGAAGCTAAAAACTTATATTTGTATTTTTTCTTGTGATTTTTGAGACAGAGTCTCCCCCTGTAAACCACTGAAAAATGATTATCTTGCCTCTGTCTCTCTAGTACTGATGTTACTGGAGTGTTAGGCAATGACCTCAGAGCTCTGTCCTGACTCCTACCTGAGGATGGACAGCGATGACTCAGCATTTCTGTATCTCCAGGAACTAGTCTCCTTTGATCTCTCTGGACTGAAGGACCAGCCATGTCAGGGTCAAAATGAATTTGGAGGGCCTAAGGTTCATAGAGCCTTTCAATTCCTCTTTGTCTTAGTCAGAGAGAGACTTCAGCTTTAATGAAAGACCATGGCACTGCTGAGGACATCTAAGATCTTACCCCCATGTACTCACCTGGACCTCTGTGGTGCAGATAGGCTCTGGAGCAGCTCTGGGAAGGTGACACTTGCCAGGTCATATTTATACTGTCTGAATCTGTGGGGCTCTTGACTGCCATCAGGTACTGCAAATAAAGTTTCATATTGTCACAGTGTCGGGGGAAGAAAGGCCACCACAGGGCCTCAATCCCTGAAGTACAGCTGCCCTCTCTCCCACAGTTACAGCATCTGTTTTGCTCAGAACATATTTCCAGATTAATTAGGGTTTAATTATTTATGAGGAAGGATGTGAGGTGAGAAAATGAACAAGTAACCAAGTGTCTGTGTGCTGAGCTTCCCGTATCTCCAGAGGACCTCCTGTGTACTCACTTAGGTTTTATGCTTGCTGCTTCCGTCTCTGTGAGGTTTGAGTCAGAGGGCCATGTTCTACTGGTGTGCTCCATCCTCTCTGGCTCTTATAATCTTTCTGCCTTCTCTCCCAAAAGATCCCCTGTGCTATGAGGAGAGATTTGAGTCTATCTATTTGCCCAGATAGACTCCCTTTCTGCCTAATACCTGACTGTGAGTCTCTGCTTCTGTTCTATCTGTTGTTGGAGAAAGCCCAAAGATAACTGGATAACATACTGATCTATGAGTAAGAATATCATTAGGAATCATTTTATTGATACTTTTCTTCTTTTAAAGACCAGTAGTGTCTGGTTTTACCCTAGATTTGTGCACTGTCTAGTTTTTGGTTCTTGGTTACCCAAGCAGTGTTGAGTATGGGTACCTTCTTGTGGGGTGGGGCTCTAAGTAAAACCAGACATTGGTTGGTTGGTCCCATAAGTTCTGTGCCACTCTTGTCCTGCCATATTTTCTGGCAGGACAGATTGTAGGTCAAAGGTTTTGTGGCTGGATCAGTGTCCACATTTCTCTTTCTGAAGCCTGCAAGAGTATCTTTTTACAACAAAGAGTTTAGAATGTAGAGGTTAAGGCTCCATGTAGTCACCAATTCAATGTGTTGTGTGGATGTTGCCCTCAGCAATGGGGCCCTGATGTCAGTTTTCAGAGAGCAACCCTTTGTTTTTTGGATTTTTATGGGAAACCCTTGGCAAACAATTCAATGGAATGGTGCCCAGTCTGATACTGGAAGCCTCAGCTGGCTATGAGAGATGACCAGCTGAGACTCTGCATTCTCTATTACTAGGAGTCCTCATGAGAATGAACTTCGTAGATTCCCAGCAAGTTAGCACTGCACTGGATTTCCACATTAGAACTCAAATACTCTCCAATTTCAGTCATCTCTCTCCACACTCTCTCCTTCCACCTGATTTCCCATCCAATCTGATCCTTCTTGTTTCTGTCCCTTCATGACCCAGTTCATCCATAAAAAAACATTAGTTTTTTTTGTTATTTTTTAAAAAAAGATTTAGTTAATTATTTTATATAGTGTTCTGCTTGCATGTGTGCCTGCATGCCAGAAGAGAGTACCAGATCTCATTATAGATGGTTATTAGTCACCATGTGGTTGCTGGGAATTGAAATCAGGACCTCTGGAAGAACAGCCAGGGCTCTTAACCTCTGAGGCATTTCTCCTGCACACCTCCTCCAAATCTGTTCTACTTGATCCACTTAGGAGAGCCTGTGACCTTCCCAGAACCTTCTTCTTTTCTTAGCCTCTCTGGGTCTACAGGTTGTAGCTTGGTTGTCATTTACTTAAAAGGTCAATATTCACATATAAGTGAATACATACCAGATTTATTTTTCTGTCTGAGTTACCTTATTCAGTATGACTTTTTTTGTTCCACCCATTTGCCTGTAAATTTCATGATGTCATTTTTTAAATTAACAGCTGAGCAATATCTCATTGTATAAATGTACTGGAGTTTATCTCTTCTGTTGAGGGACATTTGGGTTGTTCTAGCTTCTGGCTATTAAGAATAAAGCTACAACAAACATGGCTGAGCAAGTGTCCGTGTGGTATGAGGAAGCATCCTTTGAATATTTGCCCAAGAGTGGTTAAGCTAGTTCTTGAGGTAGATAGATTCTCAACTCTCTGAGAAACTGCTATTTTGATTTCCAAAGTGGCTGTACAAGTTTGCACTTCCACCAGCAATGGAGGAGAGCTCCCCTTGCTCTAAGTCCTTGCCAGCATGAGTTGTCACTGGTGTTATTGATCTTAGCCATTCTCACAGGTGTAAGATGGAATCCCTTACTTGTAGTTTTATTGGCATTTACCTAATGGCTAAAATGTTGAACTTTTCCTGAAATGTTTCTCAGCCATTTGACATTCCCCTATTGAAAATTTTATAGTTAGAATTGTACCCCACTTTAAAATTGGATTATTTAGTTTTGTGGTATCTAATTTCTTGAGTTCTTTATATATTTTGGGTATTAGCCCTTATTGAATATGGAGCTGGTAAAAAATCTTTTCCCATTCTGTAAGCTTTTGCTTTGTTTGATTGACTGTGTCCTTTTCAGCTTCACAAGATTCCACTTATTAATTGTTGATCTTAGTAGCCTGTGCTATTGGTATTTTGTTCAGGATGTTGCCTCCCGTCTTAATGAATTCAAGGCTATGCATCACTTTCTTCTATCAGGTTCAGTGTATCTAGTTTAATGTTGAGGCCTTTGATCCACTTGGACTTGAGGTTTGTGCATGGTGATAAGTATGTATCTATTTGCCTTCTACTCTGTGCAGACATCCAGTTAGACTATCACCATTTGTTGAAGATGCTTTTGTTTTCCATTGTATGTTTTTTTTCTTTTTTCCGTTCAGAAATGAAGTGTCCTGTGTGGGTTTATTTCAGGGTCTTTGATTTGATTCTATTGATCAACCTGTCTGTTCTTATACCAATACAATGCAGTTTTTATTTCTATTGCTTTGTTCAGGATTATTTTAGCTAAACTGCGTCTTTTGTTTTTCAATATGAGGTTGAGAATTGCTCTCTTTTAAGTCTGTATATAATTGCGTTAGAATTTTGATGAGGATTGCAATGAATCTGTAGATAGTTTTTAGTAAGATGTCCATTTTCACTATGTTAATCCTTCAGACCCATGAGCATGGAAGATCTTTTCATCTTCTATCTTTCTCAGTTTCTTTCTTGAGAGACTTGAAGTTCTTGTCCTACAGGCCTACCATTGACTTGGTTAGAGTTACATGCACCAAGGTATCTTACATTATTTATTGCTATTGTAATGGATGTTGTTTCTCTAATTTCTTTCTTGGCCTGTTTGTCATTTGTACAAAGGAGGGCTACTGACTTCTTTGAGTTAATTTTGTATCCAGCCAAACTTTGCTGAAGATGTTTATCAGCTGTAGGGGTTCTCTGGTAGAATTTATTGGATAGCTTATGTATACTATCATATCATCTGCGAATAGCAATACTTTGATTTCTTCCTTTTCAGTTTATATCCCCTTTAGTTATCTTATTGCTCTAGCTAGAACTTCAAGTACTATATAGAATATGTATGTGTGTGTGTGTGTGCTGTGATTGAGTGTGTGACTGTGTATGTTTTCCTTCTTTTGATTTTGTGTGTGTGAGATCATTTATTTCTGGTTTTCTTATGAGTGTAGTTAACCTACTTAGGTTGGTGTTTTCCTTTTAGTACCTTCTGTACGGCTGGGTTTGTAGACAGATATTGTTTAAATTTTACTTTATTATGGAATGTTTTGTTTTCTCCATCTGTTGTAATTGAAAGTTTTGCAGGTTATCGTAGTCTGGGCTGGTATCTGTGGTCTTTCAGAATCTGCAGGACATCTGTCCAGACTCTTCTAGTTTTTAGAGTCCCAGATGAGGAGTTATGTGTGATTCTAATAGGTCTTCCTTTATATGTTACTTGCTTTTTTTTTTTTTCTTCATTTGCTGCTTCTAATACTCTTTCTTCTCTGCTTTTAGTGTTTTTCTTATTATGTGCCAGGGGACTTTTTTTTTCCCTAGTCCAATCTATTCTATGGTTTGCCTGCTTCTTGTACCTTTATATGTACTTCCTCCTTTAGATTAGAAAAAATTTTTCTGTGAATTTTTGAAACTATTTTCTAGGCCTTTGAGCTGGGATTTTTCCTTCCTATAATCCTATTATTCTTAGATTTAGTTTTTTTTTTTCATAGTGTTCTATAGTTCTGGATGTTTTGTGTCATGAGTTTTTTAGATATAGAGTATTTTGACCAATGTATTCATTTCTTCTAGTGTATCTTTAATACCTGAGATTATTTCCTCCGTGTCTTATATTTTGCTGGTGATCCTTTCCTCTGTAGGTTTTGTTCATATTCCTAAATTTTTTTTTTTGCAGAATTTCTTGTTTGTGTTTTCTTTATTACTTTTACTTCATTTTCAGTTCTTGAACACTTTATGCATTTCCTTCATTGATTTTTCATTTCTTGGGTTCTTAAGGGATTTATTTACTTTTATCTTTTCCATCTGGGTTTCTTTAAGGGATATATTCATTTTCTCTTTAAGCATGTCTATAATTTATATATCGATGGATATAAGGTCTTTTTCTTGTGCTTTAGCTCTATGTCCTTGCACAGTCTGTAGGTTCATCTGCTCATCAGTCCTGTTGTGTCATGAAGACGCTCTTTTCCTTGGTATCATCTGTCACCTCCAGCTTCTATGGGCTCTTTCCACCAAGAAGTTATTGCAAACAAAACTCACTAAAAATAACCAGGTCTTTTTTAAACAGTTGGTGGTGATTGCTGTGACTTTATAGAGAGAAATGCACTAAAAAATTTCTAGTGGTGTTCTGGAAGCTTTTTACCACTTCTGTGGACTCAGGCTGATTGACAGAGTGAAGTAGAGGTTTTTGGATATGTGGGCTGGCTTCTAATTCTGAGATTTAGTCCATAACTAGCATGGTGGGAAGCATGGTGCTAGAGAGATACTTGAGAGTTCTCTATCTGACTCCACAGGCAACAGGAAGAGAGTGAAACACTGGGCTTGGCTTGTCAATTTGAACCCCCAAAGGCCACATCCAGTGGCACACTTTTTTCCAACACTCTAAATTATCTTCATGGCTAAAACTAGGAAAAACCCGAGAAGCACTAGGAAGTAAACATGATATAGTTCATGGCTATGGGTTTCCTGTTTTCTTTAGTGAAATAAACAGTGCATTATGTAAATGCACATAGTTCTTTGGTTACAGATACCTAATTTTGTTCTTGGACTTTCTGTTCTTGCTTCTACAGTCATGGGAGGGATGATGATGTTGACAATTGTACATCAGCACCATGCTGATGCCTTCACAGAAGGTAGTTCTTTATCTCCTACATCTCTTAACATTTTCCCATGAGAACATCCAAACAAAAGACAGCATCACTAAACTTCAAAGCCACGGTGTTGACCATCACCTTAGATGGCTCCCTTCTCAGATCCTTTTTGCTACTTTGTAGGTACTCATCCTTCAAGAAAATATTGAGCTAATATAAAATTATAGCTCCTCAAAGAACAATATTTTCCCAAATGGGGTTGTTTCCCAGGGAAAGTCACATAACTTTTCTTTGTCTCCAACTCTGAATTGACATTGGCAATAAATAACACATAGATTTAGATCAGTACTTAATTTATCTCCTTGCTTTGAGTGGAATGGTTAATTAATTTTTATTTTCTGTCTCTCATGTATGGGGTCACATTAAAGGTAACCCCTACCCATGATTTATATGCGTTCCCTGACAATTCTCTAAGAACATTCTCCCAAGAAAGCATCAGATCTCAGCTCTCAGCTTAGGTATTTTTCCTCTGGACTCCAAACAAAGGCACTTCATATCACTTTAATTTCCAAGGTTCATCAAATCACGGATTTTATTAGTCAGTAGTGCTATACCCTATAAAAGATAACCTAGGTAAAAGTTCTCAATCTTTAGAAAAAAAATTCACACAGATTGTGCAGAAGCTGTGGGAGGAAGACCTTCCTACTCCAGGCTGCACTGCAGATGCCTCCTACCCCTGCCTGTCCTGTGTAAGGAGCAGATCACTCCCAGTGATCACACACACTGTCCTTGTGGATAATGAGACAGTTCTGGATTGTATTTAGAAAATGATAGACCATCTTCTCTTGGAATTCTGCCACTGTCCCCTCTCAGAGTGATAAGGTAGCCACATCCTTTTCCTTCACAGATTAGCCCTCCACAGATCTATTTCAATGTCAAAGGCAGCCCAATCCCCCATGACATGGCAGCACTCACCTGTACAGTGAGTGCAGGGCTCAGGGTGGGTGTCCTCACAGCACAGCCAGGCCCTGTTTATCAACATCAAATCCTTGTGCTCAAGCAAGGTGTCAGGATGTCCCTACCAGGAGTTTGGCTTCCTCAGGGGAAAAGGCTTTTTTGTCTCCATCCCTGAGGGTAGCTCTGCCTCCTCCCCTGTCTGTCATTTGCTGAACCCAGAAGCTTTATGATCCTAATTGCAGAGTCTGTGGCTAAGGAGAAGAGTGCTGAACATTGTCCAAGGGGAGCTGACCTTTGTGACTTATCTCTAGTCTGGCCTCATAGCTCAGTTTACCTCTTAGCACTATTTAGAATATCTGCTGCTGCTTTGCAAATGCCCTGAGTGGTTTATATTTGTCTCATGTTATTTTCATTTTTTTACTTTAATTTTTTTCATACAATAGATTTTGACAATTTAATTTCCTTCTCCCAACACCTCCCACATTCTCCACATACCTCTATGCTCTCTTCCCCACAAAAGCCAAGCAAAGCCAAGCCAAGCAAAGCAAAGCAAAGCAAAGCAAAGCAAAGCAAAGCAAAGCAAAGCAAAGCAAAGCAAAGCAAAGCAAAGCAAAGCAAAGCAAAGCAAAGCAAAGCAAAGCAAAGCAAAGCCAAGCAAAGATTTGAAGAGAAGAATATATAAACAACAACAATAGAAACAAAAACTGAAACAAAAACATGGGGTTGCTGCCCTAGAGCACGGCTCAGGTCACCCAGTGACAATTGTTGTAGAAAACTGATTGTCCTTTTTACAGCAGGCATTAGTTGAGAACAATTTCTTGGTTACTGTTATAACCTCTACTTCCCTCTCTCAGTGTTGGGACTCCATCTAACTCGAACCTGTGCTCTGCTGTGTCTATGAGTTCTTTTGTGCAGCAATCCTGATTAATCTGGAAGACACTGATTCCTTAGAGTCATCTGTTACCTCTTGCTCTTGCAATCTTTCTGCATCCTCTTCCAAGGCTTCCTGAATCTAGATGGGAGAGAGTTGATGAAAACATTCTTTTCAGACTAAGGGACTCTGTACATTGTCCTCTTGATGGTCTCTGTGTTAATTTTCTTCTTTCAGAAGACGCTTCTCTGATGAGGGTTGGGCAATACATTGATCTATGGGTATAGTAAAATATAATTTGGAGGCATTTTATTGCTACTTTCCTTTAGCAGAATAATAGTAGTATATTTTCCTTAGACCCATGACCTGTCTAGTCTCAAGTCTACCAGTGTGGTAAGGTTCCATCTCATGGAGGGAGCCTCAAATTTAAACAAAATGGTAGTCTCCTCCCATAACATTTGTGGAACTATTGCAGCAGTATGTATTGGAGGTAGGTTACTGTTTTAGGGTGAAGGTTTTGTGGATACATAATATTTCTGATTATCTTTCTCCTCAGGTGGTATGCAAACCTTCCAGTCCATTCCATGAATGCTAGTCAGGAGGAATGATGCTTCTAGTTGGAAACCAACTTGACATCTCCTGTTTGATGATATAAGCATTGCCTGCAGCAATAGGCCTCACCATCTGTTTGTAGAGAGCAAACCAGAGCCTTTGCATTGATTAGCTGTTGTAGTAATTATTTAAAAGGCGGCCGCCGGTGAAGCCGACTATCTAAGCTGCAGCATCTCTGCCTAGCTCAGCCACATGGCCTCTCTGGCCACGTGTGCAGCAGCTAGAAATGGCCAGCTAGAAACACCAGCCCTGCAACTCATGAGATGCTAGAGTGGGAGATGGCTCTGCCAATATTCCACACTGTCTCTGCAAGGCTGGGCAGTGCCCAGACCATCCTGCCAACCACACAGGCTCGGTACAGATGAGACTCTAATGCTTAGATTATCCAAAGGCTTATATATTTAGTAATGATCAATAACAAGATACTCTTACAACCAGAGGTGTAACCCAATACCCAACCTAGATATACCAACTACCTTTGACTGCTACAGACAAGCGAACATCAGCCTCCATGTCCACTTCTCTCCTTCTCTGTCTCCCCTAGCTCCTCCTCTTCCTTCTACTATTCCTCTCCTTTACTCCTCCTCTCCCTCTCCTTTACTCCTCCTTTTCTTCTTCTTACTCCTCCCACCTTAGCTCCCTCCTACAATTAGCCTGTGAAATTAGCAGGAGGATCCATGGGATAGCTATAGCAAATGACTCAAGAAGATGTAACTCATTCCTGCCACAGAGATTTTACTTTGTGGTATAAGCTGTTTAGTTGGGGAAGTTTTACCTCAATTACATGTTGACTCCATTTAAATTCCTTTTATGTATGTGTATATTTTAGGAAGCTTCTACATCAGTAGGTTTCTACTTGGCTATTCAAAAGGCGTTAAGTGTTAGTTGTCCCTTTTTTGCCCTCCTTTACCTTTCCTTCCTACTTCCCTCCTTACTTCATCTCTTTAGTCTCTTTATAGCACTATATTCTAATTCCTTTTTCTTAGGAATCCCCCCTGGTCCCTCACTATATACCTATCTCCTGTGGTTATGTGGATTGTAGCACACGTAGAGAAAGCTTAAAAGTTAACATCTACATATAAGAGAAAACATGCAATATTGATCTTTGTGGATCTGAATTACCTCAATCATGATTGTTTCTAGCTCCATCTGTTTACCTACAAATTTTACTACTCTTAACAGTTAAATAATATTGTACTGTGTAAATGGATCACGTATTTCATTATCCATTCATCAACTGATAGACACCTAGTTTGTTTCCAATTTCTGGCTATTATGAAGAGACCAGAAAAGAACATGGATGAACAAGTATCTCTGTAGCAAGTTTCAGAGTCCTTTGCATATATGCCCACGCTTGTGATAGTTGGATCTTGAGACAGATTGACTCTTAGCTTCCATTGGATTCTTCACACTGATTTCTATAGTGGCTATTTAAGTTTGGAGTGCCATCAACCATGAGTGATTGTCGCTCTTTCTCTCAATCCTTGCCAACATGTACTGTAATTTGTTATATTGAACTTGGTCATTCTGACTGGGGTAAGAAGAAATCTCAAAGTAGTTTTCCTTTGGATTTACATGATGGTTAAGGGTGCTGAACATTTTTAAAAGTATATCTCAGCCATTTGTGTTTCATTTTCTTTTTTTTTTTTAAAGATATGTTTATTTATTTTATGAGCCAATACTGGTTGTCCATTCCCTCAATTTCTGCTCCATATTTAACCCTGACTGGTTACAGGATGTGGCCATTTCAGTTTTCATATCCCCAGCTGCTAGGAGTCTCAGCTAAGGTTATCACCATAGATTTCCTGGTGTTTCCTTTGTCCCAGGTCTCCAGGTCTCAGAGATGTGGCCCTCCCCAACGAGTTCCATTCTCTCTCCCAGCCCACTTACACCCAGTCCAGCTGTTCCCCTCTTGACCTCTTTTCCCATTCAGTTTCCTTCCTCCATCCACCTCAGATGTCTAATTTATTTCCCTTCTAAGTGATATGCGAACATCCTCCCTTGAGCCCTCCTTGGTACTTAGCTTATTTGGGTCTGTGGATTGTATCAAAGGTGTCCTGTGCTTTATGGCTATTATCCATTTATAAGTGAGAACATAACATGCATGTCCTTTTGGATCTGGGTTACCTTACTCAGGATGATATTTTATAGTTCCATTCATTTGCCTGCAATTTGTCTTTGTTTTTAATAGTAGTATTTCATTGTATAAATGCACAACATTTTTAAGAATTCATTCTTAAGTTGAGAGACATCTGGGTTGTTTCCAGTTACTGGCTATTGGGAATAAAGCTGCTATGAACACAGCTGAACATGTATCCTTGTGGTGTTGGGTGTTGAGGTGGATCTATTACCAATTTTCTAAGAAACTGCCAAATTGATTTTCAAAGTGGTTGTACAAGTTTGCACTCCCAGCAGCAATGGAAGAATTTATTTCACATTTGCACCAGCATGTGCTGTCACTTAAGTTTTTTTTTTTTTTTTAAAGATTTATTTATTTTATGTATATAAGCACACTGTAGCTGTCTTCAGACACACCAGAAGAGGGCATCCATTACAGATGGCTGTGAGCCACCATGTGGTTGCTGGGAATTGAACTCAGGACCTCTGGAAGAGCAATTGGTGCTCTTAACCACTGAGCCATCTCTCCAGCCCTAAGTTTTTGATCTTAGCCATTCTGATGTGTGTAAGATGGAATCCTAGAGTCATTTTGATTTGCATTTTCCTGATGACTAAGAATGTTGAATATTTCTTCAAGTGTGTCTCAGCCATTAGAGAGTCCTCTGTCAAGAATTCTGTTTAACTGTGTACTCCAATTTTAATTGGATTATTTTGTTTGTTGATGTCTAATTTCTTTAGTTCTTTATATAATTTGACTGTCAGCCCCCTGTCAGATGAAGAATTGGTAAAGATTCTTTCTCATTCTGTAGGCTGCCATTTTTTTCCTTTTGGTGTTGTCCTTTGGCTTACAGAAGCTTTTCAGTTTCATGAGGTCCTATTTATTAATTTTGGATCTTAGTGCCTGAGTTGTTGGTGTTTTTGTTCAGGAATTTGTCTCCTCTGCCAATGCTTTCAAAGCTATTCCCAACTTTCTCTTTTGTAAGATTTTAGTGGATCCAGTTGTTTATTATTATTATTATTATTATTATTATTATTATTATTATTATTATCATTATTATCTTTAATCTTTCCTCACAGTCTAGTTGCTATCTCCCTCCTGTTCTACCCTCCAACAGTTCCCCATCCCATTCTTCCCCCATCTCCAAGAGGATGTCCCCACACTCCTACACCCCCTCAAACCCTACCAGGCCTCCCTACTGCCTGGGGCCCCAAATCTCTCAAGGACTAGGTGCATCTTCTCTCACCGAGGCCAGAGCAGGCAATCCTCTGCTGTATATATGTTGGGGGCCTCATATCAACTGGTGTATGCTGCCTGGTTGGTGACAGAGTGTCTGAGAGGTCTCAGGGGTCCAGGTTCATTGAGATTGGTGGTCTTCCCATGGGGTCACCCTCCTCCTCAACTTTTTCTAGTCTTTCCCCAATTCAACCACAGGGGTCCCCGACTTCAGACCATTGGTGGGGTGCAAGTATCTGTCTCCATCTTAGTCAGTTGCTTGTTGGGGCTCTTGGAGGGCAGTCATGCTAGGCTCTCATTTATAAGCACATCTATCTATAAGTAATAATGTCAGGTCCTGGATCTTCCCCTTGAGATGGGTCTCAATTTGGGCCAGTCACTGGACCTCCTTCTCCCAGTCTCTTCTCCATTTTTGTCCCAGCAGTTCTCCCAGACAGGAACAACCCTGGGTCAGATTTCCTGACTGGGATGGCAACCTCATTCCTCCACCCTGTCTTTCTACTGGAGGTGGATGCCACAAGTTCCCTCTCCGTGGTGTTGGGCATCTCATCCAAGGTTCTTCCCTTTGAGCTTTGTGATTCTCTCATTTCCAAGATCTCTGGTACATTCTAGAGGGTTACCTCACCTCTCACCTCCTGAGGTTGCATATTTGCATTTATTCTGCTGGCCCTCAAGGCTTCTCTCCAGGTCCTCCCAAAACCTAATCATGTTCCCCTTTTCCCTTGTCCTCCCCTCCCCTCTCCCACCCAATTCCCTTCCTTCCTTTGCCCTCTGTTTTCTTCTCCCTCCCAAGTGGGAATTAAATATTTTTACTTGGGCCCTTTGGCTTAATCTTCTTGAGTTCTGTGGATTGGGTCCTGGGTATTCTGTACATTTTTGGTTAATATCCACTTATTAGTGAGTACTTACCATGCATGTACTTTTGAGTATGAGTTACCTCACTCAGAATGATATTTTCTAGTTCCATCCATTTGCCTCCAAAACTCAGGATGTCCTCATTCCTAATAGCTGAATAATATTCTACGTTATAAATGAACCACATTTTCTGTATTCATTCTTCTCTTGTGGGCTATCTAAGTTGTTTCCAGCTTCTGGCTATCACAAACAAGGCTGCTAACAACATAGTAAAACATGTGTCCCTATGGTGTGGTGGGGCATCTTTTGAATATATGCCCAGGAGTGGTATAGCTAGGTCTTCAGGTAGATCTATTTCCAATTTTCTGAGGACCCTCCAGATTGATTTCTAGAGTGGTTGTACAAGTTTGCAATCTCACCAGCAATGGAGGAGTGTTCCTCTCTCTCCACATTCTCATCAACATGTGCTGTTTACTTGAGTTTTTGATCCTTGCCATCCTGATTAGTATGAAGTGGAATCTCAGGGTCATTTTGATTTGTATTTCCCTGATAACTGAGGATTTTGAACATTTCTTTAAGTGCTTCTTGGTCATTCAAGATTCCTCTGTTGTGAATTCTCTGTTTAGTTCTATACCTCATTTTTTGATTGGCTTGTTTGGTTTTTATGGACATTAGCTTCTTGAGTTCTTTATACATTTTGATTATTAACTCTTTATCAGATATGGGGTAAGTGAAGATTTTTTTTCCCAATCTGTAGGTTGCCAGTTTGTCTTTTTGACTATGTCTTTTGCCTAACTGAAGCTTTTCAGTTTCATGAGGTCCCATATATCATTTTTTGTTGTTTTTTTTTGTTTTTATTTTTTAATTGAGTATTTTATGTATTTATATTTCAAATGTTAACCTCTTCCAAGGTTTCCCCTGTGGACGCCCCCCCCATCCCACCCCACTTCCTCCTGCTTCTATGAGGATGCTCCTCCTCTCTCTCAACCACTCCAACCTCACTCCTCTACACTGGGGAATTGAGTCTTCTCAGGACCAAGGGATTCTAGCCCTATTGATGCCAGACAATGTCATCCTCTGTTACATATGTGACTGCAGCCATGTGTCACTTCATGGGTACTCTTTGGCTGGTGGATTAGTCCCTGGGAGCCTTGGGGTACCTGGTTGGTTGATATTGTTGTTCTTCTTCTATGGAGTTGCAAACCCCTTCAGCTCCTTCAGTCCTTACTCTAACTCCTCCATTGGGGACTCAGTGCTAAGTCCAAATGTTGGCTGTAGGCTCTGGCAGAGCCTTTCAGGACACAGCTATAACAAGTTCCTGTCAGCAAGCACTTCTTGGCACCCATAATGTGTCTGGGTTTGGTGTCTGTATATAGGATGATTCCCCAGGTGGGGCAGTCTCTGGATAGCCTTCCCTTAAGTCTCTGCTCCACACTTTGTCTCCCTATTTCCTTTAGTCAGGAGCCCTTCTGGGTTAAGAGTTTGGAGATGAGTGGGTGGCCCCATCCCCCCAACTGGGGGCCTTGCCTAACCTCTGGATATAGTCTCTACAGATTCTCCCTCCCCTTTGTTGGGCATTTTAGTTAATCTTATCCTGGATGGGCCCTGGGAGCCTCTTGCTTTCCTGGCTTCTGGCACTTGCTGGTGGCTATTCCCAGTTCCCCATCATTCATAGCTACACACCTCTGTTCAAATTCCTGACCCTCTGCATATTGTCCCCGTCTCCTCTCATACCTGATTCTGTCCTCCTTTACCCTCTCCCCTTCCTCTCTTTTTCCCAAGTCCCTTCCACCCTCTATTTTGTTCCCCTGTCTAAGAAAGGACTGAAGCATCTACATTTTGGTCTTCCTTCTTCTTGAGCTTCATGTGGTCTGTGAATTTTATCCTGGGTACTCTACACTTTTGGACTAATATCCACTTGTCAGTGCATACCATGTGTGTACTTTTGTGACTGGGTTACCTCACTCAGGATGATATTTTTAAATTCCATCCATTTGCCTAAGAAGTTCATGAATTCACTGTTTTTAATAGCTGAGTAATACTCCATTATGTAAATGTATCACATTTTTTGTATCCATTCCTTTGTTGAAGGACATCTGGGTTCTTTCCAGCTTCTGGCTATTATAAATAAGGCTGCTATGAACATAGTGGAGCATGTGTCCTTGGTATATGTTGGAGAATCTTTTGGGCATATGCCCAGTAGTGGTATAGCTGGGTCCTCTGGTAGTACTATGTCCAGTTTTCTGAGGAACTGCCATACTGATTTCCAGAGTGGTTGTACTAGCTTGCAATCCCAGCAACAATGGAGGAGTGTTCCTCTTTCTCCACATCCTCACCAGCATTTTCTGACACATGGTTTTTTGATCTTAGTCATTCTGACTGGTGTGAGGTGGAATCTCAGGATCATTTTGATTTGCATTTCCCTGATGACTAAGGGTGTTGAAGATTTCTTAGGTGCTTCTCAGTTCAGAATTCTTTGTTTAGCTCTGTGCCTCATTTTTAAATGGAGTTATTTGCTTGTCTGGAGTCTAACTTCTTGAGTTCTTTGTATATATTGGGTTTTAATCCTCTATTGGATTATTAAAGATCTTTTCCCAATCTGTTGTTTGCTGTTTTGTTCTATTGACAGTGTCCTTTGCCTTACCAAACCTTTGTAATTTTATGAGGTACCCTTTGTCTCTTGTTGATCTTAGAGTATAAGCCATTGGTGTTCTGCTCAGGAAGTTTTCCCACGTGCCAATGGTGTTTGAAGTTCTTCCACACTCGCTCTTCTGTTAGACTCAGTGAATCTGGTTTTAAGTGGAGGTTTTTGATCCACTTGAGCTGTGTACTAGGAGATAAAAATGAATAGATGTGCATTCTTCTACATACTGACCACCAGCACCAATAGTTGAAAATGTTGTCTTTTTTTCCACTGGATGGAAAAAAGCTCCGTTGTCAAAGGTCAAGTGACCATAGGTGTGTGGGCTCATTTCTGGGTCTTCAATTCTATTCCATCAATCTACCTGTATGTCTCTGTACCAATACCAGGTAGGGTTTTTTTTAAAAAAATATTTATTTATTTATTTATTTATTTATTTAATCACTATTGCTCTGTGGTTCAGCTTGAGGTCAGGAATGGTGATTCCCCCAGAAGTTCTTTTATTGTTGAGAACAGTTTTTGCTATCCTGAATTTTTTGTTATTCCAAATGAATTTGCAAACTGCTCCTTCTAACTTTATGAAGACTTGAGTTGGAATTTTGATGGGGATTGCATTGAATTTGTAGATTGCTTTTGGGAAGATGGCCATTTGTACTATATTAATCCTGCCAATCGATGAGCATGGGAGATCTTTTTAATCTTCTGAGACCTTCTTCTATTTCTTTCTTTAGAGACTTTAAGTTCTTGTCATACAGAGCTTTCACTTGCTTAGTTAGATTCACACCAAGGTATTTTATATTATTTGTGACTATTGTGAAGGGTGTCCTTTTCCTAATTTCTTTCTCAGCCTGGTTTTTTTTTTTTTTGAATATAGGAAGGCTAATGATTTGTTTGAATTAATTTTATATCAAGCCACTTTGCTAAAGTTTATCAGATTTAGGAGTTCTCTGGTAGAACTGTAGGGGTCACTTAAGTTTATTATCATATCATCTACAAATAGTGATATTTTGGCTCCTTCCTTTCCAATTTGTATCTCTTTAACCTCCTTTTGTTGTCTAATTGTTCTGGCTAGGACTTTCAGTACTATATTGAATAGGAACTGAGAAAGTGGGCAGCCTAGTTGAGTCCCTGATTTTAGTGGGATTGCTTCAAGTTTCTCTCCATTTAGTTTGATGTTGGGTACTGGTTTGCTGTATATTGCTTTTGCTATGTTTAGGTATTGCCTTGAATTCCTGATCTTTTCAAGACTTTTACCATGAAGAGGTGTTGAATTTTGTCAAATATTTCTCAACATCTAATGAGATGATCATGTAATTTTTTTTCTTTGACCTTGGTTATGTAGTGGATTACTTTGATGGATTTCTGTATACTGAACCATTTCTGCATCCCTGGGATGAAGCCTACTTGATCATGATAGATGATAGTTTTGATGTGTTCTTGAATTCGGTTTGCAAGAATTTTATTGAGTATTTTTGTATTGATATTCATTAGGGAAATTGGTCTGAAGCTCTATTTCTTTGTTTGGTCTTTGTGTGGTTTAGGTATAGGTATAATTGTGGCTTCATAGAATGAATTGGGTAGTATTCCTTCTATTTCTACTTTGTGGATTAGTTTGAAGAGTATTGGTATTAGGTCTTCTTTGAATGTTTGATAGAATTCTGCACTAAAAACCATCTTGTCTGGAGCTTTTTTTGGTTGCAAGACTTTTAATGATTGCTTCTATTTCTTTAAGAGATATGGGACTGTTTAGATGGTATATCTGACCCTGATTTAACTTTGGTACCTGGTATCTGCCTAGAAAATTGTCCATTTAACCCAGATTTTCCAGTTTTGTTGAGTATAGGCTTTTTGTAGTAGGATCTGATGATTTTTTGAACTTCCTTAGTTTCCATTTTTATGTCTCTCTTTTCATTTCTGACTTTGCTAATTTGAATACTGTCTCTGTGCCCTCTGATTAGTCTGGCTAAGGATTTATCTATCTTGTTGATTTTCTCAAAGAACCTGCTCCCAGTTTTATTGATTCTTTGTATAGTTCTTTTTGTTTCTACTTGGTTGATTTCAGCCCTGAGTTTGATTATTTCCTGCTGTCTACTCCTATTTGGTATGTGAGCTTCTTTTTGTTCTAGAACTTTCAGGTGTGCTGTCAAGCTGCTACTGTATGCTCTCTCTAGTTTCTTTTTGGAGGCACTTCGAGCTATGAGTTTTCCTCTTAGAACTGCTTTCATTGTGTTTCATAAGTTTTGATATGATGTGCCTTCATTTTTCATTAAATTCTAAAAAGTCTTTAATTTCTTTCTTTATTTTTTCCTTGACCAAGTTATCATTGAGTAGAGCATTGTTTAGCTTCTGTATGCATGTGGGCTTTCTGTTGTTCTTATTGTTATTGAAGAACAGTCTTAGTCTGTGGCAATCTGATAGGTTGCATGGGATTATTTCAGTCTTTTTGTGTCTGTTGAGGTGTGTTTTATGACCAATTATATGGTCAGTTTTGAAGAAGGTACCATGAGGTGCTAAGAATGTATGTCCTTTTGTTTTAGGATGAAATGTTCCATAGATATCTGTTAATTTTATTTGGTTCATAACTTCTGTTAGTTTTACTGTGTCTCTGTTTATTTTCTGTTTCATGATCTGTCCATTGTTGAAGTCTCCCACTATTATTGTGTGAAGTGCAATGTGTGCTTTGAACTTTAGTAAAGTTTCTTTTATGAATATGGGTGCCCTTGCATTTGGAGCATAGGTGTTCAGAATTGACAGTTCATCTTGGTAGATTTTTCCTTTGATGCATATAAAGTATCCTTCCTTATCTCTTTTGATAACTTTTGGTGGAAAGTCGATTTTATTCGATATTAGAATGGCTACTCCAACTTGTTTCTTGGAACTATTTGCTTGGAAATTTTTTTCCATCCTTTTACTCTGAGGTAGTGTCTGTCTTTGTCATTGAGGTATGTTTCCTGTGTGCAGCAAAATGCTGGGTGCTGTGTAAGCATTCATTCTATTAGTCTATGTCCTTTTATTGGGGAATTGAGTCCATTGATGTTAAGAGATATTAAGGAAAAGTGATTGTTGCTTCCAGTTATTTTGTTGTTAGAGGTGGAATTATGTTTGTGTGGCTATCTTCTTTTGGATTTATTGAAAGAAGATTACTTCCTTGCTTTTTCTAGGGTGTAGTTTTCTCCCTTGTGTTGGAGTTTTCCATCTATTATCTTTTGTAGGGCTAGATTTGTTGAAGGATATTATATAAATTTGTTTTTGTCATGGAATATCTTGGTTTCTCCACCTGTGGTAATTGAAGTTTTGCGGGTATAGGAGGCTGGACTGGCATTTGTGTTCTCTTAGGGTCTGTATGATGTCTGCCCAGAATCTTCTGGCTTTTTTAGTCTATGCTGTGAAGTCTGGTATAATTCTGCTAGGCCTGACTTTATATGTTACTTGACAGCTTTTGCTTATTGCATTTAATATGCTTTCTTTGTTTTGTGCATTTGATGTTTTGATTATTATTTGAAGGGAGAAATTTCTATTTTATTCCAGTCTATTTGGAGTTCTCTAGGCTTCTTTTATGTTTATAGGCATTTTTTTTTTGTTAGATACACATTCTCTTTATTTCTTCAGCTCCATGACTTGCTTATCAAAGTAACTTAATGACTATTTCCTGATCTGGAATATTCTCCTGAAGTGTATTCCCTATAAATTGAGGTGGCTTATGCTAATGGTATTATATTAAAAAGATATACAAGTTTGGTAATACCAACAATTAGAAAGCAATTGAATACTTATAGTTTCTCTGAAAAGTAATGATGGTAATAGATTTCACAATGTGGATCAAAGTAAAATCACCTGAAACTAATTTGCAACTACTTTATTATTTAAAAACTTTCTAAAATTTCCTGAAACAAAACAAAACAAAACAAAACAAAACAAAACAAAACAAAACTATAAGCCTATAATTATTCTTTACTCTTGTCTTCTTGGTTTCTTTTTTCTCTAAAATTTTATGGATATTTTTTTCTTTAGGTTAGGAAAGTTGGTTTTTTTTTTTTTTTTTTTTTTTTAAATTTGGTTGAAGATATTTACTGGTCTTTTAATTTGGGAATCTTTGCTCTCTTCTATACTTATTATCGTTAGGTGTGGTCTTCTCATATTGTCCTGGATTTCCTGGAATTTTTTTTTTGTTAAAACCTTTTTTGTATTTTTCAATTTCTTTGACTGTTGTGTCAATGTTTTCTATGGTATCTTGGTATGTTCTGCATCTGAGATTCTTCTATGTCTTGTATTCTGTTGGTGATGCTTCCATCTATGACTTATGATCTCTTTCCTAGGTTTTCTATCTCCAGGGTTGTCTCCCTTTGTGATTTCTTTATTGTTCTTTTTTGTGGGTCCCTGTTCTAGGTGTCTCATGATGATCTCCAGCAGGCTGGGGACAGGGTGCAAGCAGGGAGGGTCTGCTACTACCTCCACTGCTACCTCCACATGAGTCTCCACTGTTGCTGCCAGGTTATCACAGGTGTTGCACTCATCTATCTGTACTGAGCTGGTCTGGGCGGTGGCCAATGAGGCGCCGACTAGCTAGTGGGGGAAGGGAGGATCCCAAAGGCATTTCTGGAGAGCAGACCTCTTCCCAAGTGTTATGGCTCTAGTGTTCCTGCTCTTGAGACTGAAACTCTAGGACAATGGGTTGATTCTCACATACTTTTACTTCTCCTGAGTAGGGTTATTATATACAGTTTTGGGGTGGGTTAGGGTCTGGCAGCAGATAACCCCTATTGGCTTGGTCTGAGAGCTTGGAGATGCCCTCATCTACATGTGGGAGAGCCTGAGGCACTATTCCTATGTGACTAGTGGCCATAGACCTCTCTGTGGGAGGAGCTGCAGGGGGCTGAGACTGAGTGAAAAGATCCAGGAGCCAGGAATGACACAGAATGCTTTCAGTCCCATGATGGTCCAGGGTTCAAAGCCTGTGCTCAGACAGGAGGAGCCCAGCTGCTGCTCACAGCCCACCTCTCCACATTTATTTCCATTTTTAGATCCTGGATAGTTTTGTTCAATTCCTTCACCTATTTGGTTTTGTTTTCCTGTAATTTTTTAAGGGATTTTTGTGTTTCCTCTTTAAGTGCATCTACCCCTTTCCCTGTGTTCTCCTGTAAGGGAGAACTCCTGTAACTCCTTTAAGAGAGTTATTTTTGTCTTTCTTAAGGTGCTCTATCATCATCATGAGAAGTGATTTTAAATATGAATCTTGCTTTTCTGCTGTGATGTGGTATCCAGGACTTGCTGCTGCAGGAGATCTGGGTTCTGATGATGCCAAGTAGCCTTGGTTTCTGTTGCTTATTTTCTTGTGCTTGCCTCTTGAGATATGGTTATCTCTAATGCTACCTGCCTTTGCTGTATCTGACTGGAGCCTGTCTCTCCTGTGATCCTGGTTGTGTCAGAACTCCTCAGAATTCAGCTGTCTTTGTGATCCTGTGATTTTGGGATCCTGAGATTCTTGATCCCGGGCCTGTTAGAGCACCTAGGAGTAGAGCTTTCTCTGGCTACTGTGGGTTTCAGTGTGAAACTGATCACCAAGTGCTGATCAGTGCACCAGCTCAGACTGGAAGGAACCTGTGCCACTGGCCCAGCAGGGGTTTCTGTGTCCCTGGATCCTGTGGGTACCAGTTACTTCTGGTGTTGGGGCAGGTGCTGTTGCCTCCTCACCTATGATCCTAGGTGTGTTAGAGCACCTGGGAATGAAGCTTTTCTGGGTGTTGTGGGACTCAGTGTGGAGCTTGTGCCCAAGGTCTGCTTAGGGCACTGGTACAGACAGAAGGAAACCTTTTTTTCTTTAAACTCATATTTTTTATATTGATTCATTTTTATTTAATGTGTGTTTTGTCTATAAGTATGTATGTGTTTCATTCATGCTTAATGCCCATTGATGCCATAAGATGGCATTGGATGCCCTGGATGAATTGGACCTATATATGTTTTTGAACCACTGTGTCTGAACTACATGGTTGATGTGCTTGCATCGAACATGGATCCTCTGTAGAGCAACAATTATTCTTAACCATTTCCCCATCATTCCAGCAATAGTGTTATTGAACTTTGAAATGTTCAGAGAGGAAACACTTATATTTCTTAGAAGTTTCTCCCAATTCAGTTCCTGGCTTGGGTGTGAAAGGAAGGAAAAGTCCCAAGAGCCAGGAAACTTAAGGTACTGTAGGTAGGAGTAGAAAGTTTCCTGCCCAGCAAATGACAGGGCACCAGGGAGAGCACTGATCTGGCATGCTGGATGGAAATGTGCAGAAGGAGCCCTTTACCCTGGAGAAAGCAAACTCCTGCTGGTGACATCCTATTAGCAGTGACAGTTCCTGTGAGCCCAGGGCTTGAGGATGATAAATGGCCTGGCTGTGCTGTGAGGACACCCACCCTGATCCCTGCACAGAGTCTGCAGGTCAGCGTTCCATCATTTCACAGTGAACAGAAGCTGCCTTTCACATTGACAGAGATGTTGTGAGGTAGGGATGGCCAGGGGGTGCTTGAAGAGAGGGTCTGGGTTCCTATGTCACTGTGAAAGAGGAAGGTGACAAGATCCAGGAAGAAAGCAGTCTCTCATTTCCCATCTGCCCTTCAGAATTGTTTCCATGTTCACAAGGGAGCAATGTGCAGCTGTGTGTGGTGCACTGAGCCAGAGATGCTCATTACAGCTCAGGCACGTACAGAGAAATGGGCTGAAATTTCAGCTTGGTGTGAGGAAGCTTTTCTTTTTTGCAGTTTCTCCATTTTTTATGTTTGTCTTCACAGGAGCGAGAGGTTGTACTTAATAGTGTCTTATATCTGGTGCCCTTTAGCTTTCTCTGAAAGGGACACTTTGCTCTTTTGTTTGTCATGGTGAAGTTTCCCTATCCAGACTCAAAATGTAACACAGGGTGCAATTACAGGGAATTGTGGGAGAAACTGACATGACAAAAAAATTCTATAACAACGGCTATTAGAGCATGTTAACACTGGGCAGACACTGTCCTAAGTACTATGTGCCTCTGCTCCACTGAGTCCTCACAATACACCTGAATGGTACAAAGTGTCTTCCCTACATTAGTGAGTCTTAAAGGGACCAAGAAAAATGTTCAAAGCTCAGCAGACAGTAATTAGGAAAGACAGCATTTAATAGACAGAATAACTGGTTACAAAGCTTGAGCTTGTTGATTTTACAGTTTATCCTTGTATAGTTTACTGAATTTTCTCTCTTACATATCTGGACCTTGTATTCGGCATCTGTGATCCATGACCCACTTCTGAAAGAACTTGGTGACTTAATTAGTTCACGCAGATTGTTCTTTGTTATTTCTTATGTACTGGAGAAATGGATGAACTTATTAAATATGTTTAGAAGTATTTCTTCCAAATCACCTTGAACAGACACATTTGTGTTTCTCTCTCTCTCTCTCTCTCTCTCTCTCTCTCTCTCTCTCTCTCTCT
>JADRCG010009318.1:63158-78310 GCA_019844195.1 Rhabdomys dilectus
ACACACACACACACACACACACACACACACACACACACACACACACATACATTTGTGCTTGTCTGCAGACCCAAGACTTAGGTTGATGTTAGGAATCTTCCATCTTCCACTTCTTTCAGTCAAACACAGAGCACAGCAAAATGGCTTATCCTTCTTCTCAGTTCCTCCTGGGAGAGCCTGTCCTTGCTTCTGAAGGTTGGCATTACTTGCAGGCTGCCACCCCACCAGGCATTTAAGTGGGTGGCACTCACACTTTGAAGCAAAGCACTTTAACCACTGAGTCATCTCCCTGGCCCGTGTCTACTCACGTCAAATACCAGTCTGTTACAAGGGTATATCCTTTATAAGAGGTCAGCTCTGAGACAAAATGGAGGTCGCCAATGATCCCCAGGATGTCCTCTGTCTGAGAGTGGCCAGTTTTCTCTTCAGATCTCCCAGATGGAATCTGCATAAAGGGCTCTCTTTCTAATATTTTACCTTTGATTGAACAAACTAGTCAGAGCAGTACAATTAATTGATTTTTTTGTTTGTATTTCACAGACAAGAAACTTAGAAGTTTTCTAAACAAAATAGCACAGACATTAGACACCCAGTCAGTTGCAATTTGGCCTTTAATCCCAGCAATCAGAAGGTAAAGCAGGGAGATCATCAAATTGAGGTCAGCTTGATTTATAAAGTGAATTCCAGGACAGCAAGTACTACCCAGAGACCAGAGAAACACTGACTCAAAAAAAAAAAAAAAAAAAAAAAGACATCAGAAAGAAGTAGTCTTTGATGGACCAGAAAAAAAATCATTTCTAAAATTTCTATCTTTCCTGACATATATAATGTAAAACTGTTTCTCTTCTCACCTGCATTTCCCCAGTCAACAGACGGTGTAGAGATCTGTGTTTTCTGAAAAGCTCTCATTTCAATTACAAAAAAGGCATTTTCAGATTCTTTCATGTGTCAACTGGACATACACATATGGAGACACCATCACTCAAGGCACTGAGGGAGAACAATCATTCATCTCTCAAGGAAACCCAGTGGTGCTTCTCTTTATAAACAAGTCTCCACCCCAACCTCACCCTGCCAGGCCTCCCCACTCCTTGGGGCCTTCAAGTCTTTCGAGGATTAGGTGCTTCTTCTTTCCCTGAGGCCAGACAAGGCAGTCTTCTGTGTATATGTGTTGAAGACCTAGGACCAGCTGGTATATGCTGCCTGGTTGATGGCTCAGTATCTGAGTGATCTCAGAGGTCCAGATTAGTTGAAATTGCTGGTCTTCTTATGGGATTGCCTCCTCCTCAACTTCTTCCAGGCTTTCCCTAATTCAACTACAGGGGCCCCTGGCTTCTGTCCATTGGTTCAGTGTAAGTATCTGTATCTGTCTCAGTCAGCTGTTTGTTGGGCCTCTTGGAGGGTAACCATGCTAGGTTCCTGTCTGTGAGCACACAATATCGTTTTAAGTCTTTTTATGACTATATTCCTTTAGCACAATAGTAGTAGTGGGATTTGCTATAAGGTCCAGTATCCATCTATTCTCGGGTTCTTGGCCTCATTGTCAGTGTTATGTATGGGTTCTATCTCATGGAGTGGGCCTTAAATAAAGTCAAACAGTGCTTGGTTACTTCTATAGAATTGGCTTCTGGATGAGGGAATGTGGGTTCTCTTCAGTGGAGTGGCATGTGATACAACAGCTACACTCTATGTCAGGGCTAACACCCAGGAAAAGTAGACTACAATAAATTGTACTGCGTTGTGTTGAAGAGAGAGAAGGGAGAGGAGAAAGGAGGAGGAGGGGAGAGAGGGAGAGGGGAAGGAGGAAGGGGAACAGGGAGATTGAAGGTGGCTGGGTAGGGAGATGTTGATGATTTGAGTAATGTTGGAGAAGTATTAGTATGATCAAAATATTTAAGAAAAGACTGTAACACAATATAAGCAACATTGTAACATTGTATAAGCAATGGTATGTAGTAGTAAATTTCTCAACACAAGATGTGTATCATTATATTTAGTGTCAATACTTGCTACATAATTTATTACTTAACAATTTATTACTAAATAATTTATTACATGGATATAGGATATTCCTATGTCCATGGCAAAATAGGGAGGAAAAAAAGGTGCAATAAAATATTAGAAAATGATAAACATCAGGAAATAAAAATAGAAGCATAAAGGCAAGGTATCATGATATTATTATTACAGTACTTACAGGACGGGAACTGACAGCAATTATAGATTAAGATTTATAAAGGCGATGATACTGGGCTTGGGAGGTAGCTCAGTCAACAAAGTTCTTCTCATACAAGGATGTGTGTGTGTGTGTGTGTATTTTTAGCACCCATTTAAAAAGCCACATATGTTGGCATATGGAGAGGCAGGATTAGGTAGATTACTGAGGTTTGGTATCTTTATAATCTAGCCAATTGCTAAGCTTCAGGTACAGTGTGACACCTCATTTCAAAAAAAATAAATGTTCAATTCTAAAAACTGATATCTATGTTTCACACCTTCAAAGGGCTCAGACAACACAGCAGAAGGAGCAGAAAGATTATGAGAGACACAAGGTAGGCAGAATGCTGTGAGACAGTAGTTTATGGAATCGATAAAGACGTTGAACTCATTAATGGACAACTGCTCAGTTCCCTGAACAAGAACTGCACAAGATCAAGCCAGTACAAATTCTAAGACAGATGGGACAGTCTCATAAATACCACGTGCAGCTAAGAAGCAATTGGCAGTTGATAGCTGCTCAAGAGAAAGAGTCAGTTTTCATCAAGAATGCTTCTCCTGTTAGTTCATCGATAATTTAGGGTGTAGGATGGTCCTACATCTATGCATATATATGCATAATTGAACTGAGTGATTTCAGTGAAGAGATCATGGAATAGGAAAGGGGACATTGTGAGAGAGAGCCTGGGAGAAATGGGGAGCAGATACGATCAAAACGCTTTATATGCACATACAAAATTCTAAAAGAATTTAAATATATATTTAAATATATACACATATATTCTAAATTAGAAAAGCAATTGAGAAAGACACTTGAATATAACCCCTGTCTGCATAGGAATACATGCACATGTACAGATGCAGCCTCAGCATGTGCACACACAAACATCTAAAACCAGAAACATAAAGTTATAGTTGTGATTTATGTGTAAGGATGTCCTAAGTTAATTGTGCCCCCAAAAGTAAGAAACTGATTCTTAGAAAAAGCTGTATTATATGACACTTAATTATATCTTATATACCTAATGTCCTTGGGTCTTTTCTTGCCTATAAATAGGATGCAAAATTAATTTAACCCATTTCTCTTTTTAAACTCTTGTATTATAGAATGAAATGATGTAACACTCTATTTACAAAATGAAAGATTGTGTCTTGCAAGGAGCTCATTGCTACATCACCTGAGGATAGCCACAAGCTAAAATGCTTTATTTAACCTTATACTCAAAAGATTCTGATTTCAGAGCACACTGACCTAATCACTTATCAATGTCATCGTTATTCTTCTCTTCTTGCCTTTGATTATCCAACTTATAACAGTTAGGAACAAACAAAAAGCAGTGGGTCCCATGTGAGATTCTATTAGACATATACATAATGAATGTTTGAGTCTTATTTACTCACAGTCATAAGGATCATTTGAAGCTGAATATCATGAAGCATGCCTGTTGTTCCAGCACAGGAAGGTCAGAAGTTCAAGTTTATTCTCCTATAATGAGTTTTAGGCCTTCCTGGGCTTAATGAGATCATGACCAGTTCCTCTTAGAAGGAACTTGTCATCAGTTGTGTCTTGTTTCCAGGTTCCTGGGGAATGGTATGTGTCCCTAAAGCATGACTGGTTATTTTTCGATGCTATTTCTTTTTTTTTTATTGGATATTTTATTTACAATATGGATGTCATCCACTTTCCCAATTTCCCCTCCCTAGAACCTCCTATTTTATACCACTTTTTCCTTTATGTCTTTATGCCATTTTAATTGCATGCATGTATTAAGGTCAGTTCTAAGTTGAGGGTCTAGCAATACAATAGGTGCAAATAGTCAAGGAACAAGAAATACAATAAACACAAATAGGCAAAGAAAAAGCAAGGAATTAAACCCAATTATGTGAACACTCCTATGACCACTGTTTCTAAAGGCTTATCAGGATGACCAAACTATCTGAGCCTACTTCCCTGTCCTAGCCCAAGGTCATTTTCATGTCTGAAGCCTACTTCCTTGTTCTAGCCTAAAATTTAGAATCCTGTCTGAAATTACTTCTTTGTTCTAGCTTAATATTTAGATTCCTGCCTGAGATTACTTCTTTGTTGTAGTCTAAGATTTAGATTCCTACCTGAAATTACTTCTTTGTTCTAGTCTAATGTCTTTTTCCTGCTTGAGGCCTACTTTCTTGTTCTTGGCCAATGTTATATTCCTGTCAAGCAGCCCATTTCCTTGTCCTTGGCCCATGTCAGCTTCTTGCCAAGCAGCCTCAAAGGCTTTCCACCTCTCCTCTTTTTTTATTTTGTTAACAAGACTGAGCCTGTCTTAGGTCTTTCTGACAAGAATGCCTTCCTTACCCATCATGGAATATACATTATCAAAGTCAATGTGCTTCTGTCTTAGGTTAGTAAAGCTCTGTGCAGAATCTTACCTGTCCTTGGCTTGCCAGCATGTTAATTTAATAACTCTGTCTGGGGGTCCATTTTCAGGTTCAAACCATGTACTTTGGCTGCCAACATGTTGGTGTTGCTAAAGATAAATTTTAACATGATGAGCAGGAATAAAAGTATTCCCAGGACAAGAAGGGCTAGCCTGATCAAACTTTATATGCCATTCCTGAGGTTTGTCCAAAATGGAAATACTGAGCTCAGGCCAGGAATAATTTTATCGGGATTATCTGCAGCATCAAAGCTCAGTTAATCAACAAATGTAGATAATCAACAGAGCAGCATTTTAAAAATTTGTAATCTCATTATGCAAAGTTAACACACCCAGAGAAGTGTTAGGATTATGCCAAATATCCTACAGGTGTCTTTAAACTTTTTCTAATTATAATGACAATCACTGTGAATTTCAGAAATAGCACTACTCCAATAAGATTTGTCATGACACTTAGTATGGCTCCTAACTCTTGAACCCTGAACCTCCTTCAGATAATTTGAATGGGCTATAGAGCATCATTTGTTGTTCCAGATACCGATATGAATCCTTTTGTATACTCAGTACATTAGTAACATTTTTTGCTAGATAATTAACAAAAATAGTTGTCTTAACTCCTTGTGTCAGTGCTATTGCAGAAGCAGTAGTGCTAGCAATTAATGGAATTAAAGCTGATATACCAGCAATAATCAAGCCTGGACCCTCTTGCTTCTGCTTAAAGCCTAACTCACTTCTTCCAGCACTTTCAAGCTTTTTTCAGCAAGTCAAGGTTTTCTAATACTCAAGGCAGTGAGATAAAAGCTGATTGATAGACCCCCATAACAGACTTGAGAAGTTTCAACACATTAACACAATTGGAAATTATACAGTCACTGCAACTTACAATAAATACTGTAGAAGAGACAAAGCCAATTTTAGCTTGACAGTTAAAAGAGCCTTAAAACATGCACTAACTTTTGTTTGAAATCCAGATTCCATCCCAACTTTATCCCTTTCTATCATGACATCATAGTGAGCTACAGCTAGCTTCCAAATATGTTCCTGACAAAGTCCAGATCCAGTCTTCCAAAAGTAGACTGTTATTTTCCATATTGAATTGATTTCTAGAGCAGTACATGATTGAGTCCTAATAGCTGGGCACCTTTAAGAAGAATACAAGAGGCATTATAATTTCTCTTTTTGATTCTCTGTTCTACAAGGTCTAAAAATTTGAGGTAAGGTAGCTTGTCCCATCTGGGATATAGTCAAGCAAAGATGGTCAGAAACGTATGTCCAATACAGCTCCCCAGTCACCCTTGTCAGGATACTCAGCAAGCTCACAGGTGAGCATCATTCTTTGTCTCTGCAACAGCATGTCTCATCAATCTTTTTAAAGTTCCATGGGCCTCTTCCACAATACCTTGTCCTTGAGGATTATACGAAATCCCCATAATAAATTGTTGACAAAAAGTCTCAACTGCTCAACTACAATTGGCAGACCCATTATCTGTTTTTTTTAATTGGATATTTTATTTATTTGCCTTTCAATGTTATCCCCTCTCCCATTCCCCCCAAAACCCCTTATCTTATCCCTTCTCCTCCTACTTCTATGAGGATGTGCTCCCACCATCCACCCATTCCTGCCTTCCTGCTCTTGAATTCCCCACCACTAGAGAATCCAAACATTCAGGGACCAAGGCCATCCACTTCCACTGATGCCTGACAAGGCCACCCTCAACTACCTATACAGGTGGAGTCATGAATACCTCCGTTTGTATTCTCAGGTGCAGGTTTAGACCCTGGGAGCTCTAATTGAGTTATTTGATACTCCTTCTAAGAAGGACTAAAGCACCCACACTTTGGTCTTCCTTCTTCTTGAGCTTCATGTGGTGTATGCATTGTATCTTACGTATTGTGAGTTTTTGGGCTAATATCCAGTTATCAGTGAGTGCATACCATGTGTGTTCTTTTGTGATTGGGTTACCTCACTCAGGATGATACTTTCTAGTTCCATTTATTTGCCTAAGAATTTTTTGAATTCATTGTTTTTTAAAATTAGATATTTATTTACATTTCAGATGTAATCCCCATTCCCTCTCACCCAGGAACCCCCATCCCATTCCCCCTCCTCTTGCTTCTATGAGGATATGCCCCACCCCACCCTCCCACTCTCATCTCTTCACCCACGATTTCCCCCACACTGGGGCATCCAGCCTTCACTGGACCAAGAATATCCTCACCCACCTATGCCTGACATTGTCATTCTTCCCTACATATACAGCTGGAGTCATGGGCCTCTCCCTATGTGCTCCCAGGCTGGTGTTTTAGATTCTGGGAGCTCTGGTTGGTTGGTATTATTGTTCTCCTCATGGGGCCGCAAACCATTTCAGCTCCTTCAGTCTTCTCTCTCACTCCTCCATTGGGAACCCCATGATCATCAGCTCAATGGTTAGCTGTGAGAATTGCCTCTGTATATTTAAGGCTCTGGCAGACCTTTAAGGAGACAGCTATACCAGACTCCTGTCAGCATGCACTTCCTGGCATCCACAACAGTGTCTACTTTTGGTGACTGCACAAAGGAGGGATACCCGTTGGAGCAGTCTCTGGACGGCCCCTACTTCAGTTTCTGTCCCACACTTTATCTCCATATTTGCTCCCATACATATTTTGTTACTCCTTCTAAGAAGGGTCAAAGCACCCACACTTTGATCTTCCTTGTTCATGAGCTTCATGTGGTCTGTGAGTTGTATTTTAGATATTTTGAGCTTTTGGACTAATATCCAATTATCAGTGAGTACATACCATGTGTGTTCTTTTGTGATTGGGTTATCTCACTCAGGATGATATTTTCTAGTTCCATCCATTTACCTAATAATATCTCAAATTCATTGTTTTTAATAGCTGAGTAAGATTCCATTGTGTAAATGTACCACATTTTCTGTATCCATTCCTCTGTTGAAGGACATCTGGGTTCTTTCTAGCTTCTGGCTATTATAAATAAGGCTGCTATGAACATAGTGAAGCATGTGTTCTTGGTATATGTTGGAGCATCTTCTGGGTATATGCCCAGGAGTGGTATAGCTGGATCCTCAGGTAATGCTATATCGAATTTTCTGAGGAACCTCCAGATTGATTTCCAGAGTGGTTGTACCAGCTGGCAATTCCTCCAACAATGGAAGAGTGTTCCTCTTTCGCCACATCCTTGCCAGCATCTGCTATCACCTGAGTTTTTGATCTTGGCCATTTTTACTGGTGTTAAGTGGAATCTCAGGGTTGTTTTGATTTGTATTTCCCTGCTGACTAAGGATATTGAAAATTTCTTTAGGTGTTTCTCAGCCATTCGATTTTCCTCAGTTGAGAATTCTTCGTTTAGCTCTCTACACCATTGTTTAATAGGGTTATTTGGTTGTCTGGAGTCTAATTTCTTGAGTTCTTTGTATATATTGGATATTAGCCCTCTATCAGATATAGGATTGGTAAAGATCTTCCCCAATTTGTGGGTTGCCATTTTGTCCTACTGACAGTGTACTTTGTCTTACAGAAACTTTGCAATTTTGTGAGATTCTAATTTTTAATTCAGGATCTTAGAGCATAAGCCACTGGTGTTTTGTTCAGGAACTTTTCTTCTGTGCCTAGGTATTCGAGGGTCTTCCCCACTTACTTTTCTAATAGTTTCTGTGTATCTGGTTTTATGTGAAGGTCTGTTATCCACTTGAACTTGAGCTTTGTACAAGGAGACAAGAATGGATCAATTTGCATTCTTCTACATGCTGACCTCCAGTTGAACCAGCACCATTTGTTGAAAATGCTGTCCTTTTCCCACTGGGCTGTTTTAGCTCCTTTGTCAAAGATCAACTGACCATAGGTATGTGGGTTTATTTTTGAGTCTTCAATTCTATTCCATTGATCGTCCTGTCTATCTCTGTACCAATACCATGCAGTTTTTAATCACAATTACTCTGTAGTACAGCTTGAGATCAGGGATGGTGATTTCTTCCAGAAGTTCTTTTATTGTTGAGAATAGTTTTTGCTATCCTGGGTTTTTTGTTATTCAAAATGAATTTGCAAATTGCTCTTTCTATCTCTGTGAAGAATTGATTTGGAATTTTGATGGGGATTGCATTGAATCTGTAGATTGCTTTTGGCAAAATAGCCAATTTTTTAAACTATATTAATCCTTCCAATCCATGAGCATGGAAGATTTTTCCATCTTCCGAGATCTTCTATTTCTTTCTTCAGAGACTTGAAGTCCTTGTCATACAGATCTCTTACCTGCTTGGTTAGATTTACACCAAGGTATTTTATATTATTTGTGACTATTGTGAAGGGTGTCCTTTCCCTAATTTCTTTCTCTGCCTGTTTATCTTTTGAGTAGAGGAAGGCTACTGATTTGTTTGAGTTAACTTTATATCCAGTCACTTTGTTAAAGTTGTTTATCAGGCTTAGTAGTTCTCCAGTGGAAGTTTTGGGGTCACTTAAGTATACTATCATATCATCTGCAAATGTTGATATTTTGACTCCTTCCTTTCATATTTATATTCTTTTGATAAATTTGTTGCCTAATTGCTCTGGCTAGGACTTTCAGTACTATATTGAATAGGTAAGCAGAGAGTTGGCAGCCTTGTCTAGTCCCTGATTTTAGTGGGATTGCTTCAAATTTCTCTCCATTTAGTTTGATGTTGGCTACTGGCTTGCTGTATATTGCTTTTACTATGTTTATGTATGGGCCTTGGATTTCTGATCTTTCTAAGACTCTTATCATGAGGGGGTGTTGAATTTTGTCAAATGCTTTCTCAGTATCTAGTGAGATGATCATGTGTTTTTTTCTTTGAGTTTTTTTTTATATAGTGGTTTACATTGATGGATTTCTGTATATTGAACCAACCCTGCATTCCTGGAATAAAGCCTGCTTGAGCATAATGGATAATTGTTTTTGGATTCAGTTTGTGACAATTTTAATGAGTATTTTTGCATGATATTCATTAAGGAGATTGGTGGTCTGAAGTTCTCTTTCTTTATTGGGTCTTTGTGTGGTTTAGGTATGAGCATAATTGTAGCTTCATAGAATAAATTGGGTAGTGTTCCTTTTGTTTCTATTTTGTGGAACAGTTTATAGAGAATTGATATTACATCTTCTATGAAGGTTCAATTGAACTGTGCACTGAAACTGTCTGGTCCTGAACTTTTTTTGGTGGAGAAACTTTTAGTGACTGCTTCTGTTTCTTTCAGTTATGGAACTGTTTAGGTCATTTATGTGATCCTGATTTAACTTTGGTAACTGGTATTTGTCTAGAAAATTGTCCATTTCATCCAGATTTTCTATTTTTTTTGAGTATAGGCTTTTATAGTAGGATCTGATAATTTTTTTAATTTCTTCAGTTTCTGTTGTTATGTCACCCTTTCCAGTTACGATTTTATTAATTTGGATACTGTCTCTCTGGCCTCTGACTAGTCTGGCTAAGAGTTTATCTATCTTGTTGATTTTCTCAAAAAAAAAAACAGCTTCCTGTTTTATTGATTCGTTGTATAGTTCTTTTTGTTTCTATTTGGTTGATTTCAGCCCCGAGTTTTATTATTTTCTGCCATCTACTCCTCTTTGGTGTTTGTGCTTCTTTTTTGTTCTAGAACTTTCAGGTGTGCTGTCAAGCTGTCAGTGTATGCTCTCTCCATTTTTTTTTGTAGGCATTATAGCTATGAGTTTTCCACTTAGAACTGCTTTCATTGTGCCCCATAAGTTTTGGTATGATGTGCCTTCATTTTCATTAAATTCTAAAAAGTCTTTAATTTTTTTCTTTATTTCTTCCTTGACCAAGTTATTATCGACTAAAGCATTGTTCAGCTTCCATGTGTATGTGGGCTATTTGTTGTTTTTATTGTTACTGAAGACCAGTCATAGTCTGTGGCAATCTGATAGGTTGCATGGGATTATTTCAGTCTTCTTGTGTCGGTCGAGGTTTGTCTTATGACCAATTACATGGTCAATTTTGGAAAAGGTACCACGAGGTACTGAGAAGGTATGCTCTTTTGTTTTAGGATGAAATGTTCCATAGATATCTGTTAAATCTATTTGGTTCATAACTTCTGTTAGTTTTACTGTGTCTCTGTTTATTTTCTGTTTCCATGATCTGTTTATTGCTGAGAGTGGGGTGTTGAAGTCTCCCACTATTATTGTGTGAGGTACAATGTGTACTTTGAACTATAGTAAAGTTTCTTTTTTGAATATGGGTGCCCTCGCATTTGAAGTGTAGGTGTTCAGAATTGACAGTTCATCTTGGTAGATTTTTCCTTTGATGAATATAAAGTATCCTTCCTTATCTTTTTTGATAACTTTTGGTTGAAAGTCGATTTTATTCGATATTAGAATGGCTACTCCAACTTGTTTCTTGTCACTATTTGCTTGGAAATATTTTTCCATCCTTTTACTCTGAGGTAGTGTCTGTCTTTGTCATTGAGGTATGTTTCCTGTGTGCAGCAAAATGCTGGGTGCTGTGTAAGCATCCATTCTATTAGTCTATGTCTTTTTATTGAGGAATTGAGTCCACTGATGTTAAGAGATATTAAGGAAAAGTGATTGTTGCTTCTTGTTATTTTGTTGTTAGAGGTGGAATTATGTTTGTGTGGCTATCTTCTTTTGGATTTGATGAAAGAAGATTACTTTCTTGCTTTTTCCTCCTTGTGTTGGAGTTTTTCATTTATCTTTTGTAGGGCTAGATTTGTTGAAGGATATTGTATAAATTTGTTTTTGTCATTGAATATCTTGTTTTCTCCACCTGTGGTAATTGAGAGTTTTGCTGGGTATAGGAGGCTGGACTGGCATTTGTGTTCTCTTAGGGTTTGTATGATGTCTTCCCAGAATCATCTGGCTTTTATAGTCTATGGTGTGAAGTCTGGTGTAATTCTGCTAGGCCTGACTTTATATGTTACTCGACAGCTTTTTCTTATATCATTTAATAGTTTTTTTGTTTTGTGTATTTGGTGTTTTGAATATTATGTGAAGGGAAAAACTTCTATTTTATTCCAGTCTATTTTGAGTTCTGTAGGCTTCTTTTATATTCATGGACATTTTTTGTAAGCTACACATTCTCTTTATTTCTTCAGCATCATGACTTGCTTTTCAAAGTAACTTAATGGCTATTTCCTGATCTGGAATAGTCTCCTGAAATTTATTCCTTATAAATTGAGGTGGCTTATGCTAATGGTATTATATTAAAAAGATACACAAGTTTGGTTTTTTTCTTTAGGTTAGGAAAGTTTTTTTCTTTGATTTTGTTGAAGATATTTACTGGCCTTTTAAGTTGGGAATCTTTTCTCTCTTCTATACTTATTACCATCAGGTGTGGTCTTCTCATTGTGTCCTGGATTTCCTGGAATTTTTTTTTTTTTGTAAGAACCTTTTTTGTATTTTGCAATTTATTTGACTGTTGTGTCAATGTTTACTATGGTATCTTCTGTATCTGAAATTCTCTCTTCTATGTCTTGTATTCTGCTGGTGATGCTTGCAT
This sequence comes from Rhabdomys dilectus, assembly GCA_019844195.1. Classification (NCBI taxonomy): domain Eukaryota; kingdom Metazoa; phylum Chordata; class Mammalia; order Rodentia; family Muridae; genus Rhabdomys; species Rhabdomys dilectus. Next base: position 75,274 of record JADRCG010009318.1, read on the forward strand.
ATATGACTCATGATCTCTTTCTTAGATTTTCTATCTCCAGGGTTGTCTCCTTTTGTGATTTCTTTATTGTTCTTATTTGTGGAGGCAGGGAGGCTCAGCTACTCCCTGTGCTGCTGCCTCCACCAGGAGTCTTAGCTGTGGCTGCCTGGTTACTTCCAGGTGCTGCATTTATCTCACTGCACTGAGCTGGTCCTACTTAGTGGGGAGGAGAGGATACTGAAGGCATTTCTTCCCAAGTGTCATAGCTCTAGTGTTACTGCTCTTGAGACTGAAACTCTAGCACAATGGGATGATTCTCACATACTTTTGCTTCTCCTGAGTAGGGTTATTATATACAATTTTGGGGTGGGTTAGGGTCTGGCAGCAGATAACCCCTATTGGCTTGGTCTGAGAGCTTGGAGATGCCTCATCTACATGTGAGAGAGCCTGAGGCACTATTCCTACATGATTGGTGGCTATAGACCTCTCTGTGGAAGGAGCTGCAGGGGGCTGAGACTGAGTGAAAAGATCCAGGAGCCAGGAGTGACACAGAAAGTCTTCAGTCCCATGATGGTCCAGGGTTCAAAGCCCTGAGTTGGGCACCACTCAAACAGGTGCCCAACTGCTGCTCACAGCTCGCCTATACACATTTATTTCCGTTTTTAGATCCTGGATGGTTTTGTTCAATTCCTTCACCTATTTGGTTTTGTTTTCCTGTAATTTTTTAAGGGATTTTTGTGTTTCCTCTTTAAGTGCATCTACCCCTTTACCTGTGTTCTCCTGTAAGGGAGAACTCTTGTAACTCCTTTAAGAGAGTTATTTTTGTCTTTCTTAAGGTGCTCTATCATCATCATGAGAAGTGATTTTAAATATGAATCTTGCTTTTCTGCTGTGATGTGGTATCCAGGACTTGCTGCAGCAGGAGATCTGGGTTCTGATGATGCCAAGTAGCCTTGGTTTCTGTTGCTTATTTTCTTGTGCTTGCCTCTCAAGACATGGTTATCTCTAGTGCTACCTGCCCTTGCTGTTTCTGACTGGAGCCTGTCTCTCCTGTGATCCTGGTTGTGTCAGAACTCCTCAGAATTCAGCTGTCTTTGTGATCCTATGATTTTGGGATCCTGAGATCCTGTGATCCTGGGCCTGTTAGAGCACCTAGGAGTAGAGCTTCCTCTGGCAACTGTGGGTTTCAGTGTGGAACTGGTCACCAAGTGCTGATCAGTGCACCAGCTCAGACTGGAAGGAACCTGTGCCACTGGCCTGGCAGGGGTTTCTGTGTCCCTGGATCCTGTGGGTCCCAGGTACTTCTGGTGTTGGGGCAGATGTTGTGGCCTCCTCACCTATGATCCTAGGTGTGTTAGAGCACCTGGGAATGAAGCTTTTCTGGGTGTTGTGGGACTCAGTGTGGAGCTTGTGCCCAAGGTCTGCTCAGGGCACTGGTACAGACTGGAAGGAAAACTTTTTTTCTTTAAACTCATATTTTTTATACTGATTCATTTTTATTTAATGTGTGTTTTGTCTATAAATATGTATGTGTTTCATTCATGCTTAATGCCCATTGAAATCATAAGATGGCATTGGATGCCCTGGATGAATTGGACCTATATATGTTTTTGAACCACTGTGTCTGAACTACATGGTTGATGTGCTTGTATCGAACATGGATCCTCTGTAGAGCAACAATTATTCTTAACCATTTCTCCATCACTCCAGCAATAGTGTTATTGAACTTTGAAATGTTCAGAGAGGAAACAATTATATTTCTTAGAAGTTTCTTCCAATTCAGTTCCTGGCTTGGGTGTGAAAGGAAGGAAAAGTCCCAAGAGCCAGGAAACTTAAGGTACTGTAGGTAGGAGTAGAAAGTTTCCTGCCCAGCAAATGACAGGGCACCAGGGAGAGCACTGATCTGGCATGCTGGATAGAAATGTGCAGAAGGAGCCTTTTACCCTGGAGAAAGCAAACTCCTGCTGGTGACATCCTATTAGCAGTGACAGTTCCTGTGAGCCCAGGGCTTGAGGATGATAAATGGCCTGGCTGTGCTGTGAGGACACCCACCCTGACCCCTGCACAGACTGCAGGTGAGTGTACCATCATTTCACAGTGAACAGAAGCTGCCTTTCACATTGACAGAGATGTTGTGAGGTAGAGATGGCCAGATGGTGCTGGAAGAGAGGGTCTGGGTTCCTATGTCACTGTGAAAGAGGAAGGTGACAGGATCCAGGAAGAACATACTGTCTCATTTTTCACCTGCCATCCACAAGGGAACAGAGTGAAGTTGTGTGTGTTGCACTGATTCAGAGATACTCAACACAGCTCAGGCAAGTACTGGAGTCATGGGCTAAAATTTCAGCTTGGTGTGAGGAAGCTTTTATTCTTTGCAGTTCCTCCATTTTGTATGTTTGTCTTCACAGAAGTGAGAAGTTCTACTTAATAGTGTCTGATGTCTGGTGTTTTTTTTTTTTTTTTTTTTTTTCATTGTGAAGTTTCTCTATCCAGACTCAAAATGTAACACAGTGTGCAATTACAGTGAATTGTGGGAGAAACTGAATGAGAAAAAAAAATCCTATAACAATGGCTATTAGAGCATGTTAATACTAGGAAGACACTGTCCTAAGAGCTTTGTGCCTCTGCTCCACTGAATCCTCACAATACACCTGAATGGTACAAAGCACCTTCCTTACATTAATGAGACTTAAAGAGGTCGAGAAAAATGTTCAAAGCTCAGCAGACAGTAATTAGGAAAGACAGCATTTAATAGACAGAATAACTGGTTACAAAGCTTGAGCTTGTTGATTTTACAATTTATCCTTCTATAGTTTACTGACTTTTCTCTCTTACATATCTGGACCTTGTATTTGGCATCTGTGGTCCATGACCCACTTCTGAAAGAACTTGGTGACTTGATTAGTTTCACGCAGATTGCTCTTTGTTATTTCTTATGTACTGGAGAAATGGATGAACTTATTAAATATGTTTAGAAGTATTTCTTCCAAATCACCTTGAACAGACACATTTCTCTCTCTCTCTCTCTCTCTCTCTCTCTCTCTCTCTCTCTCTCTCT